>JAJMGJ010000037.1:0-20130 GCA_030568655.1 Suhomyces prunicola | reverse complement strand
CCCCTGCTTTATCGCTCCCCTCCACCGCCCCCACCGTATCGGACTGGATGCGGCTTCGGTAGCCAAACATCAGAGCACCCATGGAACGCTGAAGGTTCCGTTCACCCACGGTTTGCTGCTTGCCGGCTAACCCTGACATTATCTATACGCAGGCAACTCCATGCAAGGGCTGAAACGACTTGGGTGCTGGTCGTATCGCCGAAACATCAAGTCAACACAGAATCGTGGCGCTATTGTGTTCCCCGAAATACATCGAGTACCCTCTCCTATAGTTGTGTGATGGAATTCTTGATGTGGTGGTGCTGCAAACCATCATGGCTTCGCTCCGGCTTAGTCTTTACGACTTCGCCGAACAACCTTGTTTCGCACGCCAACAGGGTTGTTTGCTGGGAAGGCTTGGTAGCAATTGCATTAGTAGAATCCTTACCTTATCTGGTCATGAATCATCCGTCTAATCCTCTTTGGGCAATACAGCAATTGTAGAATCTTCATCTTGGCAATCAAGCTGAAGTCAACGTCTTAGATCGTGCTTGTGATCAACAGTCAATCAACACTGAAAGAGGCGTAGGTTCAATTTAGTTAACAGGTGATTTCTGGCTGCTGTTTTTGTAAGCGCTGCTTAACGGCTGCGACAGAACATTGCTAGTTGTTGATCATATGCATACCGTTCCACAGGATGGTGTAGGGTGCGAGAATGTCACCACTATAGCGTCGCGTGACTGTGGCCTTCTACCACGTCGAGTAGCCATTTGGGCTCTTCTACAGCGTGGTCTACAACTTGGGCAGCTAGTGGTCCTTAGCGTTGAGCACTGGTCTACAGCAGTTATTAATATTATTAAATTTGCACCCAAAGGAACTATAAAAATCATGGGAAGTGGCCCACTCTAGGTCCAAAGTATCCTCCTTCAGCCAAACTGGCGTTCTTCAATGAAGTTTGACCCACACCGCCATCGGCGCCTTCCCAGGAGACCGAGTTACCCCACCAGTTGACATTCTTTGGATGGTATTGAACTGAAAAGAAAATGATGATGGCACTAAACGCAATGCCCGAGTCCATGGCACTGCTGAAAACATAATTGTACTTTGACCACCATGTTCTGTATCTGGATCTTAAGTACCACATGAATGCAGTAGCCAAGTATACACCACCGGTGTAGTAACACAAGTTGTATGGGGCGAAGTTAAGCATACCGCCAATGATCACTGAAGGTTGGAAGTATTTGGTGTAACGGGTAGGCACGTAAAGCTTGATCAACACACAAGGAATCGACAATAAGAATCCAATCAAGAAACAATATTGCAAAATAGGATACAAGTCGCTGAAAACCTTTTTGGGGCCAAACACTCCCCAAAGCACCGAGGCCGAGAAGTAGGTTTTCGAGCTTGGACAGGTGAACTTGTCCTTTTGAAGTGGCTGGCAGTAGTTCTCAAAGTTGTTCAACTTGAAGTTGATGGCCGCTAAGTTGATGAAGGTACCAATGAATAAACCCAAGATCTGGATCCGGAACATGGCTCTGGGTGGGATCTTGGCGTAGTGTCCCACCTTTTGGTTACTGGTGTAATTATCGGCTTGACCGTCGATATTGTAGCCCAACGCCTTGATGAACATCAAGGCTTCACCGTTTCCTGGAAGAGCATAACCAATAATCAACTCAACCAACACGTTCAACCCAAAACTGAAGTTGGTGGTGGATTCCAAAGTAGTCAAAGGAATCAAAAAGACAAAATTGATTCCAATAGCAAACACAATTGCCCACACCGGGGTCTGGACCGGATAGATCTCCACACACACCACAGCAAGAACGAACGCGATCACCAAGACAAGCAAGAAAACCCAGTCTGGAACTTCCTTGTATTGTCTCATCATCATACAGTGGGGATCGTCAAACCCTTCGTAGGTGGATCTTTTGAAATTCTTGAAGCTATAGAACAACAGCTTAACGGCCTTCCACAGTGTTTTCCAGGTAACTGCTATCTCGTGGATAATTGCAAACGGGTAAAGAGCAAAGAATGCACCGTAGACCACCAAATTGGCAGCGGTGTAGAACGGAGGTCCGTACTTCTCGTACTTCTTCTGGTCAAACAAACTGTTCTCAGAGAGAATTTGGGTAACAGCGTAAGGCTCTCCAGTGTTGGTGAACAACCCGTTACTGTTGATAGGCAAGTATGCGGTCCATTTGTAGTTGGTGTAGTAGACACCGCAGATACAGACAAACGCCAAGATCGACCCGATGTACAGGTTGATGGTGGTATAGAACGGACTGACCAAAGCACCACTTCCAAACACATTCCAGTCGAAAGATGCGATGGGGTTCAATCCCAAACCGTACGTGTAACCGGTGATGGTAGCAAGGTTGAAGTTTTGGGGCGCGATCCATGTCATCCAGTTGAAGTTGGAAAGGGCCTGGAACAAGTAGCCTGGAAGCCAGTAGTAGAGGAACGAACTGCCCATAACGGTGAAGAAAAAGTAGTATCTTGAAATGGTCCATCCATTGATATTTTCCTTCTTCTCTCCGCCAATTAACGCCTTGTTAAGTGCCAATGTTGGCAACACCATGGGCCACACACTTCTGGTTGGGTAGACCACAAACTTTCTCAACAACCCGGCAAATCCAATACCCATGAAGTTTGTGCACAAGAGAAGAAGAATCTGGTAGCCGATGTCCACCCATTTGTTTGCGTAAAAGATATCGAGCTTCTGCACCGTAATGTTCCATGCAACATAACTGGTACCTCCGGCAAAACTGGACATTAACCCCGCCAAGATCTGTTCCTTGAATGTCCAAGGACCAGGATTGAGGTCGATCTCGTATTTCCAGACCTTGAACTTGTACTTTGGCAAGGCGTATTCGAGCGCCTTACCGCATGGATAAATGAACATTTGGACCACTGATGATGATAACGAGATACTGGGCTGTCTGTCATCGAAGAACTGGTTGACAAATGCAGAGATACATGTCCAGATAATAGCAATAATATAGACTCTCAAGGTCTCGCAAGGAGTATTAGGATCGTCAAAAGGATCGGTGACGGCTCTGACTTCTTGGTACGGAGAGTAGTAGGCCAACAAAACAGCTTCTAATCTGAGTTGAAGTTTCCAGTCAACAACCCTATATGGCGAGTAGCTGGTGGCATCATACGACTCGAGCGAAGTTGAGTCGTCTCTCAATTCCTTTGCCTCTTTCACATTAACGTCAGAATAATATTTCTCGGATAATGCACCCTTCGTTGGCTCTTCTGTGTCCAAATCTTCGATGCCGTGCTCCTCGGCTTTCTTGATCAAAGCTTCGTAAAGATCAAACTCGGCGTTTGGGATATTGATATCGTTTTCCAAGTCCACAATGGAGTCCTTGATAACGTTGAGCGATTCCGCATAGGTGATTTTCTCGACCTTCTCGATCAAGAACGAAGCCTTCAAAGGCAACTCATGGAATTGCTCCAAACCTTCGAGATTGACCCTGTTAAGGATCAACTGTTTCTGTTCGGGTGTAAGCGTCTTTCCAATATCATTGATCGACAAAGGATGAGAATCCACAGCCCCCAAATTGACTTGGTGGTCTGCTTCGTCCAAGTGACTGGTAACGGTTTCCAAATTCTGGATGTGTGCGGTGACCAAAGGGCTTTTAGTTGGCTCTAGCATCTCTGGAGGATAGTGGTGGACAAGAAATCGAGTATGTACGCCAAAAATACCCACTTATATATTTCGATTCTAATCTTATCGCTTATGAATTTACGATCGATGTCGATTCTCAAGTGGCTCTCGAAATATCGATGCATACACTTTATCATTCACAATAGTCTTATCGTTGAAGCACCGCTAATGCACGGCTCGCTTCAGTTGCAAATTTAACTCAGCATTTCTTTTCGGGTTCATGCGCATTGACATTCGAAAATACGGGTCACAATATGCAACCCCATGCAGCTTGGGTGCGCCCGACTCAAGAATGCAAAAGTATCCCACAGATCATAACAATCAGGAGTGGCTCCAAATAACGTAGCCTAACCATCGTAAATAAAGGAGGGTTTCTACTTATGCATGGTATCGTATCACAATATGTTAGCCTCAAGAATACTTAGCAACAATACCCTCAAGCACACCTGCGACGCGGTGCAAAGATTGTGTTTAATTCATTGCGCACATTCTGGGAAAACCAAGATATGTGGCTTTGACTTCTGTTCGCTTGTCCATGGATTTCAATTAACTACAATTAGATATGGCTTCGTATCGCAGGGGCCTTCGCTACCCCTGGATTCGTAGAGCTCGCTGTGATGTGGAGATTTAGCTTTGAACTATATATTACTATTGTCACCAAAATAAAAAAAATACTCGAATCGCATTTATTAGATAGCCACAAGCTGTGAATAATAGATGCCACTCGAGGCGACAGCAGGCTTAAAGGTGGTAACTAGTGGTAACTAGTGGTAACGCGGGTTGTGTCTCCGTCGTCGAGAGTGAGCATCTTCTGAAATCCTCAATCTTTTTTTTTTTCCAATGTAACCTCGCATAATTTTGATTTTGCCTTATCTTATCTTTTCCTTATCTGTTAATTGGAGAATTCAATAGTTTTCCTAACTTAGTCAACTTGATTTTACTTTTGTGTCTAAACTGAGACATCTGTCACAATAAAATTAGCTTTCAGCTTCACTTGGTCAAATCAAGGGGTGAGTTTACAGATATCTTGGTAGGATCTGTCGAGGAAGTCGTCTGGGGAAAAGGGTCTTGGCTCAGTTGGAACGTGAAGACCAATGCTCCCTTCAAAATTTGGAAGTGAAAACCAATGCTCCCTTCAAAATTTGGAAGTGAAAACCAATGCTTATGAAATTTGACCAAAATTCAGTCAAACAAAATTCTCTTGGCAAGGTGTCAAAGCCATGAGAAACTACTCGAGGATTTGGTTGTCTTGGCGTAAGGTACTTGGGAATTGAAGTATTTCATGCGATTTTGCTTCGCATATTTTCTTGGTATAAAGTTTTGGTGTGAAGTATTTTCCGAAAATCCGAAGTACCACTACGAGCATACTCAGGTTATCATCTTGTGCTGTTATTTTTCATTTGATAACGCAAAAATGAACTGGTATAAGAATTTCTGGAATGATCACTTTTAGATTAACATAACACGTCAAGTGCAGATGTGGGTAATACTGGTCGGTACAAGTGGGCTTAAGCCACACCGAAACTTTTGAATTCTAATTACAAAATATTCTCTTATCGCATTATAGGAACGCGATGGTATATTCCATCACTGATTACATCCTTGATCAGGAAAAAACAAATCTTGAAATCTCCATGTCCGCGAAAACCTGCTAATTGTGTGCCTGTTACCCTAAAATTCTACAGCTGAAAGCAGAAATATACGAAGACATCGGTACAAACCCGTGGCTTCTTAGTACAGTATATATGTAGACCACAATAGGATCGAATCAAGGTCTTAGTATTCATAACCATAATGTACTTTGGCTCATTGCTCGACTTTGGCGTGACATTAGCGGGGTCTTTAATCTAGACAAAATATAGTGCATGCCATCTCATGTCGAACATTATACTGTAAAAACCAAGAGATGCCTCGATCTTCCAAGATGAATCGAAGATTGATCACATCTTATTGCTTAGCCCACGACCAGGAACCGAACACTACATGAATACCAAAGATGATGAAGATTTCTGATAACAAACTAAATTAGTGCCATGTGTCGCACGGACGTCTCAAAAAAAAACCAAAAGAATCAGCCTGTCATTCTCTAATTGTTCCACATAATAAGCGGCTTCTTCACCAGACATCATGGACAGAGCACGAAACCCAAGCTTAAGCATATCTCGGCGTTTATAAATAGAAATTAGCCACGGATACCTATGTGAATCTCGGAAGATACGAACTGTAAACAATGCATTCCAATAATATTGTGTATAGTAAAAAATTATGACACTCTGTGCGACTTGTTTGAGGCACAAAGCCTGAAGGAAATGTGGGGGAATGCACTGGTTTGGAGGGTCGTGGGAGGATCGAAATGCCAATCAATCAAAAATTACTCGATAACTATCCACACTTTACAGATCAATAGTAAACTATTTCCTGCACCGATTTTGATCGAAAGTATATTGTGCATACCCAATATGTAATTAGCAAATCACTGGTTTAGAAAGTAACACATTTACTGCCAATATCGATTGCATAATGTTCTCCACAATAGATCTAAAATTATCGCACAATCTGGTCCCATTTCAGTGCCAGTGCTTATTTAGAAGAGTGTTAGGGTTAGGGGCTGCTATTCACAGCTCGAGATAGTTGAGAATAATATATTTATTTGGGGAGTAAACACAATTGAGAAAAAATTGGACGCCCGTTTACACCCTAATCTCAATTGTGTTAACAAAAGATAAGGAGCGAAAGTGGTTAATGGCTCGATTGATAAGACCTCATAGTCTGATTAGCTTCAGTGGTTGCAAAAAAGTGGTGTGTTTATATGCAGTCCTGGTACCAGAGGTACCTCACATATAGTGACTTCATTGCTTTCCTGTGACCTTGGGGAGTACTTTGATATCGTTAAATCCACAAAAATGTACATCCGTTAAGCCTCCCATTCTCGCATAATTTGCATTCACGATGTTTATAATACCGACGGCCTTTGTGGTCACAAGCATAGATGTTTGGGCTATTTTCATCTCCTTTTCGTAATCCGTTCGAGTTGATTTCTGGCAATTTGCTGTGTAGATTTAAGTGGAAGTGAAATCCCATTTTTCTGCGTGCTCCTTTTTGTAGCTCACGACATTTGATTAGAGAAACTATTTAGGGGAAAACTAACCGCCATTTATACTTTTTGAACCAACTCCTGACCTGGTTTGGGGGTAGACGGCTCCACTAGTTAATAAAGTATCGCCCAAAAAGCCATAAAACCTTATTTCAGGGAGCGCGATCGCAGGGTCGTGCGATGGTCAAAGCGCATATCAATTCGAAAAAACTCTCGATAACTAACCACACATTATAGATCAATAGTAATACTATTCCCTACACAGTATTTGATAGGGAGCATTTCATGCTTACCTAATCCGTACATGAACTAGCAAATCATCGAGTTGAAAAATTATACACCTGTTCACTGTGAATCACTGCGTACGTCGCATCGTCTGACCCACCACCAACCAATGTTCTCCACAATAGATCTAAAGTCGTCACACAACCAGCACATACGAGCGGATCCCACTTCGGTGTCAGTGGGCTCTATAGGCAAGCCTATCCAAAGAAGGTCTAAAACAGGATGTCTTACATGCCGAAAACGCAAGAAGAAATGTGACGAGGCCCGTCCTACGTGTCAATCGTGTCGTAAGCGAGGTTTGGAGTGCGATTGGGAAATCAAATCTTTCAAGGCGAAAACGCCAAATTTGGGTGCGAAAAAAATAGGCGACTCAGGAAATGCTACATTCACCATAGAAGGGATCACTAGAGTCCCTGGGAAAATAGAGCATGAGCTAGATACTGTGGATATGTCTGGCCCTCGGCGGCTGGCTCGAAGTATCGAATCCGGCGGTTTGAATATGAACGATGTTTCTAGAGTGGAGAATGTGTGTGAAGAGATATTTGTGAAATTTTCACCTAATGAGTCCGAACCCGATACAAGCCCCAGATCTACTACACCTATCCACGATCTTGAGTCGAAAATAAATAACTTTAACCACTTTGAGTCTGACAATGAAGGTTTTGACTGGATCATGGTCAGCAGCAGTCTCGAAAGTGAAAATGACCCAATCGGCCTTTCACCAACCGATGGTGGTTTTATATCTGTAAAAACCCCTCCAAAAGTCAATGAGCATAATGCTGCTATCTTTGGCGAGAATTTTAACTGCAAAGAATTATTGGGTGCAAATTATTTTCCCCTTGTTTCTCAGCCTACTTCAATCTTTAATTTGTATCTCGATGATACGGGGCTATTGTACTTGGGGTATTTTGAGAACAACGTCGCCACCCTATTATCTGTAAGCCCGAGATCGTCTAATTATTTTCTCAAGACTTTCTTTACGCTTTCACTCACAAACGAATCTGTGCTGAATGCATTGGCAGCATGGGGCGCCTTGTTTTTCAATGCTGACAAGAGCGATAATTCTAACCACGAAATCGTGAACCACTATTTGAAGAAATCAAAGAGCTTGGTCAAAAAAGCTTTACGAAACAAATACGATTACTTTCTAGTTTTGGCTTACTACTTGATCAACTTGGGGATTCAGATCTGTTCGGGAGATACCAATAATTGGCACAGCATATTTAATATGTGCTGCGACCTTTTGGCAAAGTATGGAGGGATGCGGAAGTTTATAAAAGACTTTGACTACTCCAACGATTGTAAGTTTCTCATTGCCAACTTGCAGTTTCATGATGTGATGTCGTCAGAAACCTTGACAAATGGAACCAGGTGTGATTTGAGCAACTACAATGATTTGTTCCAAATCAAGAACTCTTTCGATGACGAGGATTACGGCGTGGATCCTTATCAAGGGTGTGTTCAGCCGATAGTGCTCCTTTTGGGAGAAATCATGAACCGATATGCCGCTATTAGGGGCGTGGTATTACACACCGAAGAAAAATTGAATATGGACGGAGCTAGGTCGATAGACGAACTAGTGGACGACAATCATTTTGATCTTCAAAGATACGAAGAGCTCAATCAAATGAGAATAGATAATTTTGAGTCGATGGATCAGTCGTACAATGAGTTAAAGAATAAAGTGAGGTACTGTAAACCTATACTCTGGCAACTAGATCAATTGCCCAGTGAAGTGGAGAAATCGAACCACATCAAGTTGTTTGAGCTATATCGCATGACGTGCAACATGAATTTAGAGTTGTATTTCAAAAAAGTGCAGCCCAACTCAAGCGAAGTTCAAACGCTATTGTTGAGCTGTTTCAAAACCATCGATGATCTTATTGCAACCAATATGCTAGGCTCATTCAACATGACATTATTGTTGTGCGGAATAGCCTGTTGCAACCAATACGATCGAATGAATTTGGAGAAGAAGTTCAGAGCCATATACAAGAAATACAAGGTAGGGAACGTCAAAAGAATTTGGGATATTGTCAAGGAGTCGTGGAACAGGAATTCAAACGGAACCACGTGTGTCGACTGGATTGACATATGCAATGATCTCGGGTGGAAACTATCGTTGTGCTAATCTGGAAGCTACAGAAGGATTCCAAGTATATTAATAGAAGCATGTCATTTTGACATTAATGAATATATGACTACAATAAAAATGTGACCTGATTATATATTAACTGATCTACTCATCGTCGTCGAAAACATTGATAGGATCCCAGTTTGGAGAGATAAATCTACGTACCCCTTTGACTTTGTGGATATTGTCGATTTCCTTACCATCCTCATCGGAGAGTTTGACGATCTTGAAGTTGCTTTCGATTCTGGAGGCGGTAACGGATTTAGGTAATACCACGGTGCCTCTCCATTCGGCCCACGAGATCAAAATCGTGGCAGGAGACACGTCGTGTTTTTTGGCGAGTTTTTCGATAGCATCGTCCTTTAACAAAGGTGAATCGGTGGATCCAAGTGGGGAGTATGCCTCCAAAACAATATCATGCTGTTTAGCATATTCGAGCAATTGAGGCTGAGGCAAGTAAGGGTGCAATTCCACCTGGTTCACCACAGGTTTGATGGTAGTTCTGCTGTCTTGAAGCAACCTAGTCAAGTGATTTCTGCTAAAGTTGGAAACACCGATTGACTTGGTTTTACCCTGCTCGACCAATTTCTGGAGTTCCACCCAAGTGTCTACGAAATCCCAGTCCACCAAAATATCACGTTTTCCATTTGGCAAAGTTGGAACCAGGGGATGAGACTTGTTTTCTGGGTTCAAGGCAACTGGCCAGTGAATCAAGTACAAATCGACATAATCCAAGCCCAATTTGCTCAATGATTCGTTCAAAGCTTTTGCTGGGTTGAGTTGTTGGATGGGGGCAAGCTTGGTGGTGACGAAGATCTCAGATCTGGGGATTCCGGAGTCACGAATTGCTCTGCCCACAGCATCCTCGTTGCCGTACATGGATGCAGTATCGATATGTTTGTACCCGATCTTGATGGCGGCCAACACGGCGTTGTACACGTCTTCTGGAGACAGTTGCCAAGTTCCCAATCCCAAGGCTGGGATCGAGGTGCCGTTGGAGAGTTTATAAGTTTTTGTTGAGCTGATGTTAGTTTGAAATGGTAATGGGAAATTAAATTACATACTTAGACATTGTGGTTGGTCAGTCAATTGAAAGACATGGAAATCTTGTGGCTTTAAATACCATTCAGGCCACCTTTTTATTCACGCAACTTCCCCACCAAAGCCATCTAGGCGGGAAACCGTGGCGACGACTCCACAACTGAATATGTTCGATGCTTGCGGGCGCATATTCACGTGTGGCACCCCGAATATTTTAGCGTCAGGAAGGTCGAAGCGCAACCATCGCTAGGGATTTGCGACATCCATGAATAGCCCACCGAGCGCCTATGTAGGTAATACTACATTAGCAGTAACTAAGCAATTTTGGTTGATATAACAATGTATTGCTATGGCGAAACGACTGAGATGCCATAGGCAACCCCTATTTGTCATTGACCAATCTTAAGACGATTTCGCAACCCCAAAAGAATTCTAGAACCCGCACTGATTAGTATGGTTAGGACAATTCTGAACTTAGACTTGACGAGAGCGCGATGATTGCCTAATAGTCACACTAATTTTGACAATGTCTCGTGTGGGATGAAATGAACGAAATGCTAAGCCCTGTTGTAAGTCAAACAGCTTGATTTGTAAAACTTTCTCAGACAGTTTTTATACTAGATAGTCAGATGGTACCAGTCTAGCTGTCCACCTCATTTCTCGGCACATTGGGGCTTTCAAGACATGTTGACGATCTCGCAGTTATTTGTAAACGGATTCAACTAGTTATATTTTTCAGGCTTATTAACATCCTAGCACATCTAGCCTTACAATTAAAACATGGATCGCGTTATAGTGAAAGGAAGTGACTGTGTATTGATCTTATTTACATGTATATATTCTGTTTAATCAAGCTAGCAAAGTAACTAATATATGACTCGTCAGACTTCATTCGAGGATACACTTTTCGAGACTACTTTTTCACTTGATAATTTTGCAGCCTCAATTTTGCAACCTCGTGTTAAAACATTTCAAATTGTGAATCTACACTTCCAGAGAGTATCGCAATGACTGTCTTTAGTGGCTCTCGATATCAGGTCACTTATAAATACTCTCGCAGGATGGTAGGCATGAGAAACTGAGTGACGCCCCGACGACAAACCAATCGGTGCTACAAGCGACCGATTATCTTTAGTGTAGCCTTTTATACTGCGTGGTTCAATAAAAGCGTGAGGCTTGCATCCCATCAAGGATTGACATACGGTTGATTGCATATAAGTCAAAGTGTCCTTTCATTTGGTAAATTACGTGACAACTCTTTGCTCAGGTATATATATATAATCTACTGCTTTAAAATTGACTTCATAGTTGTTTTTAGAGTAATTCATCGTACCTGGGTATTTACTTCTCATACTAGATTAACTGCTCTGGAGGCATTTTCTGGTAATTTTACTCGCAAAATAGCTCCAGGTTTTTGTCTTTTATCAACGCCGTCGTTCCATTGGGGCTGGAGAAAGAGCTGGTTAATGTTGATGTATAGGTAGCCGTCAAAACCCGTTGCAAGGGTGTCGGGCCACAATATACGAGGGTCTCTGACAAACGGCTCTGCGGTAACGGTGGTTTCGTTGTACAAGTAAATTGCATTGTGCTCTGGTATTGCCATGTAGACCGCACCCCGACTATCTCCCTCAAACCCATTTGCACCACCTCCCCTCTGACCAAGATTATTGACTGCATTTCTTGCCTTCTGGTTAGCGAGAGGATCGATGTTAGGGTCCGCTCTCAATCTCTCAGTCGGAATACTGTACAAATAATCGCTACTCAAAGGTGAATAAAACAAGGTATCACCATCCAAGCTCAACTGAATACCATTGAGACCTTCCAATTGGAAAGACCGAGGTTCAAAAGGAAACTGCAAGTAAAATGGCTGGCCAAGATAACTGGGAACGTTCTCCGAGCCCCGCAACGTCGAAGGATGTTGGTCAAGATGACGCCACGACTTGCCTGTTCCTAGATCTAACACAATAAATCCATTTCTTCCTTGGTCAGACGAATCTATTATATAAGCAACACCCTTGCCACTATCGGTAATATTCTTACGTTGATCGATTCTCACGTCGTTCAAGTAACTATCGGGGTAGTGCACGCTTGGTGGAAAGGTATAGGTTCTCTTTGCTGTCTTATTGTTGATGTCAAAGGCTATCAATTTGGGACCGCCTGGACGAGCCAATGCCTCAGTTCCATTGATTGTTGGACGGCCGGTGTCCAAAATCCACAAAGTATCGTCTGGAGTGAAGACAATTGCCTGAACGCTGACAAACGCAGATTCGTTGTTACTTCCATAAATGCTTTGATCAATAACTTCAGAGAGACCTTCAGCTGGATAATTGATATCGGCATTGGGAAACGGAACTTCTGCCGTCTTGTTGACAATTTCGCCTAGAGTGTAAGAATAATTACCTCTGGAAT
This sequence comes from Suhomyces prunicola, assembly GCA_030568655.1. Classification (NCBI taxonomy): domain Eukaryota; kingdom Fungi; phylum Ascomycota; class Pichiomycetes; order Serinales; family Debaryomycetaceae; genus Suhomyces; species Suhomyces prunicola. Next base: position 7,515 of record JAJMGJ010000037.1, on the reverse strand, counting down.
AACAAGCAAACACGCGGCCTTTTTTGGATACCGCCAATCCAGCTGGCCATTGATCATAATAGTAGTGGAACTCTTCAATTTCTGGTCCGTATTTGCCAGGGTCAGTTCTAAGCACCGTACTTGTGTTACTGATGCTACTACTGTTATTTATACTTCCTGTATAATTCCAATCATTTGCATTGGCAAACAAAAGTGAGCTTTGAATAAGAAAGATTGCAAATAATTGCTGTGGTAATCTGAACATTATCAACTCGGTTACTCAATAAAGTGAATCGACAGTCTAGCGGTCTTTTATAGTCGAATCTGAAACCGGTTCAATTCACCAGTACCCCCAACGGGTAATTTCAAGACCCAAGTAGGCAGTGGTGTTGACCGTTGTGGACTGGATATGGCTTATGCAATGAGCTCAACGATGACAGAATTCTATGCAGAGTCCTGCTGCACAAACGACTGCGAAATTTACACAGTTGCTAAACCAAAAAAAAATAAATGCGCATCAAAGAAATGCGACATTATGTTGACGTTGACATAAATTAAGGGTCCAACGTTCGCTCACGCGGACTGAGCGGATATTGAACTTTTATGCAATATTTCGACCTTCGGTGAGACAACATACAAGGGCCAACTCCGTCAGTCGGTCTTAAAATTCACTTTGGCAGCTATTCTTAGACGAGGTGAGTAATTTGGTACCACTTCAAAGGGCCCTGAAATGAAACGACGAGTTGCTAGCAAATAGTGTGATGCATAAAAAGAAATTCAGTGGTGTCAAATAGCCTGCAAGTCCACAAACCTAAATAAGCTTCGCGCATCCATTCGCATTGACTTGTCCGAATGTTTGGCTGCAACCTCAAACTTTTGATACCTTCTGGTTCTTACCATAAATGCACGATTGCTAAGAGAAGTGCTATTACGTAGGCATGATCAAGAAAAGTCACGAGCATTAGCGTGCTGACTTTTTATTGTTATTTTCCAGGTGTTGGCACTTTGCATAAACATCCGATCTCAGAACAGAGCAACGGTCGAACGTGCTGTTTTTGGAAAAAAATGCAAAAATTATAGAAATCCTATTGATCTAAATTACTGCAACATACGTCGTCCCTGCAATCACCCTATATCAAGGCTATGTCCAGTCACTTCTGACTTACTACCTACCCAAGTAACCAGCCTTTTCTCAAGTCAAGCTACCGCAACAACCCTTCACCGCCAGACTTCAGCATTGCTTATCGCAAAGTCGCGCGCGTTTCAATCATTACCCGAAAACCCCGGTTTTCACATGACATCATCTGCAGTCGTCCCCGCAGAAATCGGATTTAAAAGAATCCTTTTTGTCAAAGTAGATCCTTGATTATATTCAATTGACAATGAGTACACGCCAAAAGGTTGCATTGATCACAGGGGCTTCTTCTGGTATTGGATATGCCACTGCCATCGAGTTTGCTAAAAGAGGGTACAAGGTTTTTGCCGGTGCGAGACGTTTGGACCCCATGGAACCATTGCGTGAGCACGGGGTTCTTATAGTTGAACTCGATGTGACTTCTGAAGAAAGCGTCTTGCAAGTCAAAGAGGCCATACTTGAAGAAACAGGCCACGAATTTCTTGATGTCTTGTATAATAATGCTGGCCAGCCTTGTGTGGTTCCCGCAATTGACTTGACCCCGGAAGCCATCGAGCAGGTTTACGGAGTCAACGTATTTGGAGCGGTGCGGGTGACGCGGATCTTCAGCCCTTTGGTTATCAATGCCAAGGGGGTGATTGGGTTCACCGGCTCTGTGAGTGGAATTGTTCAATTCCCGTGGTCTGCGGCCTACTCGTCGTCGAAAGCCGCCATCCATCAGTATGCTGCCACCTTGAGGCTTGAAATGAAGCCGTTTGGTGTCAAAGTCATCAATCTTGTCACTGGAGGGGTAAAGACAAATATTTCCGATACCAGACCTATTCCTGACAAGTCTATCTATGCCATTCCGGCCCTCATCAAAGCGTTTGTTTTTAGACAACAGATGGCTGTTCGAAACAACCCAATCTTGCCAGAGCAGTATGCGTACCGAGTTGCCAACGATTTTGAGGCTGCTACCGTTGGAGGCAAATTCAATCTCTACAGAGGAACGTTGGCTACTACGTTGTACTACCTCCAGAGATTCGCTCCATTATTTCTCATCGAACGTATTCTAATCAGAAAGTTTCACTTGGCTGAGGGCTTTAAAGATTTGCTGGCCAAATACTCCAAGATCAAAGCAGCCTGAGACAAGATATTGTATAACTGCTCTAATACACATTGTTCATCTTTCTTATATTTATGCTCTAATATACATTGTTCATATTTCCTGTGTAGTTGGTATGGTGACTCATTGCCATGTAGTGAATCGATTGAAGTAGTCTTTTGCTACTTGCAACAGGCTATCGCCAGGGGCGTATTGGCTAACCACTTGGATCCAAAAGTTGCCGTAGTTTGTAATGGTGGGACCAGAATCGTAATCAATGGTTGCAAATCCCGATCTGGTAATTACATCCAGCTGCACTGCGCCATGGTTCGTGACAGCCTGTCTATCGAAGGTGGAGCTTTCAGAGCCAGAGTTGATTGCAACACTAATGTTTGCGTTTCCCAGTGCGTTGTTGACAGGGCCTTGGGTCACAAGACCCGATTGCCCAGCCAACACTTCGAGCACCACCTGGCCATTGTGCTCTACGGTTGTGCCCTTCATATGGTCGATTTCGGTGCTACTCGATAACTGACCTGAATTGTTTAGTTGGGATTCAATAATCAAAATAGGATATTGAAAACTAGAATTGAGCTCCGAGATCTGTTTGTAACCTCTCGAGTCGAGGAGGCTTGACGAGCTGTAGCTTTCTCCGTAGTGTGCGATGTATGACCAATTACCAATCAGGGTTTGGCTGTTAAATGTTCCGGCATCACACAGTAGTGAAGTCGAGGTGTGGATTGTAAGGTTGTTCTTCAAAGTGAATACTAGTTCATTTTGCAACAGTGTACTGAACGAGGCAGTGACAATCTGGACGTCGTCATTGGGAGCATATTGAGCACCGCTTTTGTCGCGAGACGAAGAAACTTGTGAGCCTTTAGCTGCTGTGACCTGGTCGCTTTCATAGCCAAGGAAACTGGCTGCGGTAATCCACCCGTTTTGCACTGATGTTTTATTGCCCAATACCTCACCTAGACCATTGCTTATTTGAAATTGTAAATTACCCGTTAAGTTAGTTCCTGCCCATGAATATGGCAATAATCCTGTCAAGTCGAAATCGTAATGCGGCAAGCTAAAAGCATCTATGCACACGATTGGACTCCATAGGTAGGGGTTGATACCTCCAGTGAACAAAATAGGCTCTGGAACAGTAGTGGAAATCTTTTCGCCATTGAAAAGCAAATTCAATACTCGAATGGGGCCCAGAGCAGGATAGTCTGGCTGGCCAGGAGGAGCATATTCATCGATGACATTGCCATACCAGAATTCCTCGATTCCATTTCCGGAGCTGAATATTCTCAAAATGAGTCTGGTGGTGTTTACTGGTACTGTTGGCAATGGAAGATCCAAGGTATCTTCTATGGTTACCACAGTCGGCTGTCCAGAGGCAGCCTCTATTAACGGGTAGAACAGATCGACTGGCTTATTGGTGTCGAATATCTGATAATGTCCTTCAAATTCGGTCTCAACGTTCGACTGATAGTAATAGGAAACACTCAATACACATTCAAACGCCCCTTGGATATCATTGTTCATGTTGTTATCTAATTGGAAAATGAACTGGTTTGGTGATCCGAACAACTTGGCGTAATCGGATACGTCTTGCAGGAAGTTCGAAAAATGTTGACTGCCCAAAGGTTCGATAGTTGATGTTCTCCATACTTCATTTCCAGCTACATAAAAATGGGCCAATCTGTCATACTGGACATAATTGACCGTGGTATAAAGTGTCACTATGACCTTGTTAAACTTGACTGGCGGAGGAGTCAAGTTTCCAACAAATGGAATGCCATAAGATCTGGCAAAGGTATGGTTCATTAAGGTACTGGTGTATAAAGGGGGGCCATATGATGGCTTGGCAACGTCGGTGTCAGAGAGCGCAAAAGTCTCGTCGGAAGGGTGAGATACTGACTCTCCAGCAGGTGCTTGTACTGCCGGCACTGAAATTGATATGTCGGTCAACGAGCTCACCTGAGCAACTCTAAAGTTGCTTCCGATCTTTGTGAAAAACGCTGGTGCCGGTAAGAAAGGAGTTGTGCTATCGGAAGCATTTCTCTTTATAATCGAGGAAGGATCAAATGCGATTTGGGGTGGTTGGGTTCGTGCCCAAACCTTCAAATACGTCAAGCCTAAAAGTACCACCAATCCAAAAGTCATGGCGCTAGCTATACGTCTTGTGATCAACGCTCTCCGTTTGTCGTTGTGTAAATTTTCGCTCTCAACCTGGGGTTGCAAATAGAAGCAATCCTTTGGCTTCTCGTTTTCTGGAACGACGGTTTCGTCAATCGGATTCGCCAATACCATTTAGATTCTTGGACTGATTCTCTGTACGATTTCAAATCAAGTCAATTCCAGATCCAGTGCCATATTTATAACCATGGCGCTTTCTTATCAGTGTAAATAATAACATCAACGCGAAGCGGACGCGCGTTTGATATATTTTTTGTGTCGCGCCCAATTAGGCTTACATGCCAGGCCGCACCGTGATTGTTTTGTATTGTTTGTTACTGAAACTATATCCTTTACTTGCAAATTGTTTGTGCACCAACAAATAAGGTTCTCGTCTAAGCGATAAGGAGCTGATGTTATCTACTCTGACAATCGTGCGGCCCTTTATCAACTTGTCGATTGAACAAATCATCTATCGCTAGCCTCTTTTTTTTTTCCCCTCTCCAGTGCACCATGGTGTTCAAAACCAATTCTTAGTTTGAGATGCTGGCTCTAGTGAACAAACTGAAATGTATTGTCAAATCTTTGGGGTCAAGGTGTTGATGAGCCAGCGGTTGATGTACTACCCCCAGCTTATGCATCTCTCAGTAGTGACGTATACATCCAATTGCAATAATTTTTGTGGCTTACGTTTTGACTCGTTTGAAATGAAAACTGCGTAAAAAAAAAAAAGAAAAAAAAAAAAAAAGAAAAATTAAGGTACCACTGTTGTTATCACTAGCTAGTGGGACTAAACTTACTACAACTTCTCACCTTCAGTTGTTTTCTGCGATGAAAATGCTTGTCTCTGTCTCTCCCGTTCTTCCAAATTACCATTGAACGGACCATCTATCATTTCTTTCGTTACACCACTACTGATCAAAGATTTCCAATCTCTGATGTTTTCAAATCCATTCTGAGCGTATTTGTAATTATCCCTTATCTCCTTCATCTTTTCTTTGGAAGTTGCAACAAACGGGCCAATCTGGACTATATTTTGGTCTAGAATTTGACCTCCTATAAGTGCAAATTCGATTTCTTCAGACAGCTCGGGGGCGGTATTCTTACCCGTGATCAAATCACCTTCGTCGTTGAGAAATGCATTTTCATACTGTGACACTTTGGTCTTCTCGTTGAGGACCAATCCGTCACCCTTCAAGACATACAAAAAGTAATTAAATCCCTTCTCAAGCTTTTGCTCAAAAACGGCTCCTGGTTTCATTTTATAATAATAATAGTGCACCGGAGTATATGCCAAATCTTTGACAGATTCCACACCGTAACTCTTACCAGAAATAACCTTGACTCTAAGCCTTCCATCCTGCTCAACGACTTCGGGAATCTCCCACACTCTTAAATCTCTGTATCTCGGTTCAACTCGTTTCAATTTTTCAGGTAGATCAACCCACAATTGCAATCCAACTGTTGGGCTGCCGTCCTTATTAGGAACTGGCATTTCAGAATGTACAATACCTCTACCCGCAGTCATAAATTGGAGATCTCCAGGATAAAGTACACCCCTAGATCCAGTGAAATCTTCATGCGCCATGGCCCCTTTAAGGAGGAGACTAACAGTTTCTTGGCCTGAATGTGGATGTTGGGGAAATCCACCACCCGAAGATGAAAAATGATCAAATAATACAAACGGCGAAAAGTTTCTTGCAGCTCTTATCCCGATCGATCTTCTCACCCTTGCACCTGTGCCCTCAGCTTTTTCTACAGCAGTGACTATTTGTTTGACAGTTCTCAAGGTAGACATGTTATCTTGATTCAAAGTTGCGGTAGCTGTCTATAATTTTAATGAAAATAAAATAGTATGTAATCGATTGTCATATATATTGCCCAAAAAGATTACTGTCGACTGATAGATGACCTCTGATTAGCTATCGAGTCAGTCACTGTATAAAATTCTAGTGGATGTTAGAATCTTTGTTGGAGAGAAGACTAATTGAAAACTAATCAAGTAGTACAGAAAAATACTATTCTTTACTAAGCGCGACTTTCTTGACCAATCCAATCTTCGGTTAGTGCTCGCTACCTTGGCAGCCTGCATGAATTCATTTATATGATACACCTAGCTAACATCTTCATTCCAGAAGCCATGGTTTGCTGTTGATGGGGACTTCATCAGTGCTATAATCATTAATATATAATGAATAATGTAAGCAATTTTTACGTTGAAAACTAGATACAGTATTACCTGAAACTTGTAACCGGTGCTGAGTACCCACCCCATATCATCATTGTGTAGTGTCACTCGTCGCGTCGAATACCCCAGTAATGCGACACCAATACTTGCACGTCGTCCTGCGTCCCTCTTCATGACACAGTATATAACACGTCGTGCTGGAAGCTTGCACACGTGGATTATCAGCCCCCAAACTGTTGCGAAAAGTTGCAGCACTTCGTGCGCAGGATATTGCTTTGCGACAGAACAAGCAACTTGAGGCAACTATCTTGAGCTCCGCTGGTACCACATGGCAAGAACCAGTCACTTTGTAGACATCTGCCACTGTAGTCGTGAGGCTATCTGAGAACTTGGTACGCTAGTCTCTATCTTGTCTGGTTCTTTTTCTACAACTGGGTGCAAAATTTACACTTAATCGATGCGAAAAAAGCATCTTCGATGTTGGAAAGTGTTTTCTCTCGATAAATGGCATAAGCTCATATTCCGATGAAAATACTCAGGAATTGTCATACATATTGCTTGCCTGGTACGCTATTTTATTTGATTCTTTTATTTCCTCTCGAATCTTGATAAGTTTGCCGAGCACTTCTTATCCATGTATTCGTTGTGTTCATTATAGATCAGAGATTCTAAACTAGGAGGAGGACTGCTTTTTTTTTTCCTAGAGAGAAACGAGGTTGGATTTGTCGGTATACTTCACTTGGGCAAGAGAAATCTCATTGTCTTCGAGATCATAAAGAACATAGGCATGTCTCAAAAAGTTTGTTCCTAAAATGTATGGATCACCGGAGATATAAAGCAAATCGGAAGTACAATAATCCAAAGCATTTCCCAGGGAGTCAGTGGCTGGAGAGACCAAATCTGAATAAGGAACAGCAATTGAAACTCCGTTGAAGTTGAATTTCAATTCCTTAGAACCTTGGG
>JAJMGJ010000036.1:0-25866 GCA_030568655.1 Suhomyces prunicola | reverse complement strand
CACTCATACAGAAACATCCTAGCACTCATACAGAAACATCCTAGCACTCATACAGAAACATCCTAGCACTCATACAGAAACATCCTAGCACTCATACAGAAACATCCTAGCACTCATACGCCGAACGTGCAGTCGAATTTCAAATCACGCCAAGAATTAAAATTCCTATATTTGACATAACACTAATAATGTAAAAGACTACTAGGTAAAAAACAATAAAGGATACGAGAATGGCAATTTGTCGATAGGAAATTATTGTAGGGATAAATGAATAATTACTCCATGCAGACTTGTTGGGAAATCTACGAGTTTGTTGAAAAAAATCCGAGCTAATTCGATTTGTAATCTAGAATCTAGATCACCTCAATCCGAATTGGTCCATTGATTTGAGTTATTTGTTTACGTGCCGAATCAATTACCCCTATCGCTATGTCAATATGTACCAATGCGCGCTAAACTAGTTTTGTAAGTAATAATCGTGATCCACTGATTGTAGTGAGGTAGCACGTTACTACTGCTTGCAATTTCTGGCGAGCTACACCGAAAACCGCTCAAAAAAATAGAACATCCTATGCAGTCGAGCGCAACCTATCAAGTTCTCCGCCAATTCATACTTTCTGGAACCCTAAAACACGCAGGCACGGTTATGAATTGGACAGAAGGTTGCTGCGAGGGCTACTTCACGATTGTTGGGCTTGTTATCTTCACGAATCAAGCGTAAGGCCGCGGAGTATTTTAGTATACTACCTGGTGATTAGCAACCACTTGGAGGGAACACACCTTCCAGAATTCAGAGGAGTCAAATGGTTATTTGCCGTTGGTAGCCGAGCAGGGCATTGTTTATCAATCGCTTAGAAACAAGAACAAAGCTTAATTACTCGATAACAATCCCGAGAATTTACGACATTCAATTACATAGGAATGTCTGGTGGCTCGCAGGGGCTTCCAAAATTAGTAATTGGTTTAGTAATGAGAGCGATACAAACATCCTAGCACCCATACGGACACAACATGACATTATCACATATCACTGATGAATTTTCGTATGGTCACGATATGAACCAGCTCAGTGTATTTGATGTTGCGACATGGTCCCAAAGGGTGGTGTTGAGTATATACAGAACCAATTATAACCACCTTATGCACGACGGCAGTTGAAATCATGTGCCAAGTCGTCAGAATATTTTATTCAGTCGCTTGAGATAAATGTGATTATCATCTAGCATAAACCAGAGTATGACCTCGCCAATGCGTGATAGGGCTTAGGCGCAACGGGCAATGATATTCTAATTTTAATTTAAATGCCAATTATTTTTTGGGCCGTAAACCAACTCTGCGAGAATATAACAAATTTCAACCAAATCACTGCAGTTTATCGATTTGTCTATATATGACGGCCGTCCATTACGAGACTAGTTATGCAATCCATATGTGCTTCAATTGTTATTATTCTTATCATTACTATTTTAATCTATTGTTACATACAGAATAGAATGTCACCTCAAATGATCTACTGCAACGTGATAAGGCCGATCTCGACTGGGCTCAATTCGCGCACCTAATAATATTGATAAACTATTTTTCGGGCGCCCAAGTCTCTCCACATCTCCACAATTAAGCATGGAAGTGCCATTCACTTGTCTCGCATCCGAGTTTCACAGAATTTTTTTTTGACTTTGTTCACACACTCATGAAATACATTGTAACGTTTTGTGTCACCACTAATAGCGATGCAGTACAGACAGTGAACATGCTTTGAAAGGTGAAAAATTATGTAGATTAACCGAAAATAGTAAAGTCGCTCCCCCACAAATGTGCGCTGACTCTCGCCCAACCTTTTTCGTTTGACTCTACCCAGCAGAGGAATTTCATGATAGACTGTCGTTTTGTTCACCAACAAAGCACGATTTGTGGGGGATCATTTCATAGCTGATGACGATTTAACTCCTACGGGTGATAGTTTGAACCAGGCTAAAATAGTACCAGGCAGTCAGGGTCAATACATGAGGCGACGGAAGATTTGAAAACACAGCCATGGATTTCGGCAGTTAATCTCCAGACGAGATGATTGGCAGGTAAGGAAGTTTCATGTTCGCTCTTGCGCTTTACTAAGGGGTGCATTTTAGTTGAAAAGTTGGATAAAATTCCAAAAAATAACATGGCCACGTATACAGGAAAGTTGACAATACATAAATGAATCTGTGAGCCGATACATAAAATCTAAAACACAGATAGTTTAACCGATATCTAACATATCCCGCTCCAAGGGGGTGCTTTAAGTGGCGACTTGAGCCTCTGTTGCGTACAGGAGTGAGAAGCCGGACGACTCCCAAGTACGGCACTTCCAGAACCACAGTCCCTGAGTTTTTTGCTCCGATGGCTATTAAAAGATATCATCTGAGAAATCGAAGTATTGCTCGAGTAGATAACTGCAATAGATAATAGATAGTATGTATAGTATAGACAGTACATGACTAGTATCTCTCTTCTCGGATAAACACTTCCAGCGATAGTTACTTTTGACTTCTTTGATAGCATACTTGACACATCATTGATGACGGGCGCCCCCCTTCAAACGTGCAGGCCGTCTAATGTATGTGTCTGGCCCCAACAAAGGCGATGAATAATCGAAAATTAAAAAAAGCCAAGTTTAGACCGCTAAAATGTCGCTGGCAACAGACGACATTATCGGGGTAGTAGAGGGTAGTTTGGCATATCTTTATGCACGTTTATTTTTTAGCCATGATATTCTTTACATAATCGATAATCAGCGAGACAGAAAAGGTTGCGAGTCACGGACGAGTCATTTTAGGCTTCATACCAAGGACATTATTTTTTTGTTTGGCACATTAGTATTTTTGAGCTCCAGCCATCCAGGGCATGTCTAAGCAGAATTTCTTTTTTCTTTGGAGCCGATTGGGCATGAAATTTAGGTAGTTGGACTCGACGATATATATAGCCATTATTCCCTTCCACTGCATTGATAGGTTTGAAACTCTAGCAATTGACTTTGAGGTCAGTGATTGTGACAATTTCCGTCTCTCAAATTTACGACCGTCATACCAGGCTATTTTGAAACTTACCATGAGTACTTCGGAGCTTTTAGACTTGTTCGGGGTTGATCAGGATCAATCACAAAACATTATCACCCAATGCGAGCCGGTTGCAAAACAGAAGTCCGGCACCAAAAAGAGAACAAAGTACAGTCGGCCTTGTGATTTCTGCGGTCTCCGGAAGGTTCGGTGCTCTGGTGGGTTTCCTTGTACTCGGTGTGTTGAGAAAGATGTGCCTTGTACAAGTAATCGGGTTCGTAAAAAGTGTGGACCCAAAACCAATAAGACAAAGGAGAATAAGGTGAACAAGAAACTGGATTCCGACAAGAAGCTTTCAGTGAGTTCCACCTCGTCCACCATTTCAACAGAATCGTTGGCTCTGACATCGGAGTCCTGGGCATTATTGTCCTCGGTAACCCCAATGCACTCAGATGTTTCAGGGTTATCGGCGCCATCCTCAGCGATGTCCTCCAACATTTTCCCTGATATTTCATTCTTCCCTGAGTTATACAATAATCACAGTGGAATTGTATCCACCGTCAGCTCGACCCCCGATTATTTTGAAACCCCATTTCGGAACGAAAATCTCATTGCGTGTCTTGAAGTCTTCCAAAATCACTTCCATAGTATATGGCCCGTTGTGTCAGTGACCAACTTGATTTCGAAAGTGAATGAGACTGATTTTCAAAGCGACGAACTAGGCTACGACGATTCTTTGACCTATGCGCTAATATTGTCTATCGGAGCCGCAGTCTCGTGTCAATTAAGGTTCGTTCCACAATGGTGCTTGGCTCAATTTCCAAATGACATTTATGCTGAAGATTATTCCCAGGAGGCCTTGAAAGTGAGAAACAAGTACAGGCATGATCTCTCGATGTCGCCCGATTCGTTGCTCACCTCGTTCTTTTTGTACCTTTGCTCGATGAACATGAAAGACGGGCTAGAATCTTCAGTCAGATATTTCAGCGACGCCATCAGCTTGGCCCAGAACCTAGGCTTGTACGATACCATCACCTATCTTTCCAAGTCGCCGTTCGAGGCTCACCGGATATAGTGCGGTGCGACGTTTTTTTTTTGCAGCCATTGTTACGACATACCTCGATACTCGGTGGGTGCAAATGTTACGACATACTTCAATACCTTGAGGGTTAGTTGTTTACGATTTCTTCAATTCTACTTGGTTTCTATGAAGCCAAAGAATAGTTGCCATTGGACTAGAGCCATTCGAGCTATTCAATTCTTAAAAGTATACTTCTATACACATCCATTAGATATAGTTTTATTGTGGGTTTATTCGACCCATTTTTGACCTGTCAAACTTTCGTAGGCTTCGATGTACTTGGCTCTGGACTTCACAATGATGTCGTCGGCCATCGACACGCCGTCTTTTCCGGCAAGTCCGTTGCGGGTAAGCCAGTCTCTCAAAAACTGCTTGTCGTACGAGTCCTGCGACTTGCCCACCTGGTAGTTCTGCAAGTTCCAGAATCTCGACGAGTCAGGCGTCAAAACCTCGTCCACCAACACCAAGTTCTTGTCGGAATCCAAACCAAACTCAAACTTGGTGTCGGCAATGATAATGCCCTTGGTCTTGGCATACTCCTTGGCCTTGGAGTACAACTCAATGGCCGTGGCTGCCAACTTGTCGCAGAGTTCCTGACCCACTATTTTTGCAGCCTGCGCGGGGGAAATATTTTCGTCGTGCTCGCCCTGCTCGGCTTTTGTGGAGGGGGTGAAAATGGGGTGGGCGAATTCCTGCGACTCGTGCAAGCCATCCTGGTCGATGGTTAATCCGTGCACGGTTTTGGAAGCCTTGTACTCTTTCCATGCCGAGCCGGTTATATAGCCTCTAACAATGACTTCGAGGGGAATAAGTTCCAACTTGCGCACTAAAAGCGATCTGCCCGACAACTGGCTCTTGTACTTGGGCTCCGACAACTGCGCGGGCAACTTGGCAAACAAGTGTTCATCGTCATTGTTGGCCAATACCAAATGGTTGGGTATGCTCCCGCTCAAAAAATCAAACCAAAATTCGGATAATTTCGTGAGGATTTTGCCTTTGCTTGCGATCCCGTTTTCCATGATCACGTCGTAAGCGGAGATTCTGTCTGTCGCCACAAAGAGCAAGGTGTCATTGTCGACCTTGTAGATGTCTCTGACCTTGCCCCTGGCTACCAAAGGCAAGATTCCGTCGAGGTTGGTGGTGTGGAGTGAAGTCATTGGTGTGTGAATTTTGGAATCCGCGCTTCTTTTATCTGCCAATTATTGACTCTGAATGTATTATATATTATATGGGCAATATACACTACATGCAGTACTCTGTATAAAGGATACTATATAAGGCAGCACCATGTATACACAACACTGTATACAGGCACTACATCCTACACACTATATGCAGGGTGTACTAAAAACATCCGTGCATCAAAAACTGGCGCCAAATTTGGCTCCAAACATCCGTTCTCCAGATCATCGCGGGGGCTGATACCTCTATTTGGGCAGTGCGCGAGCTGCACGTGACTGCACAGTTTATTCTACGCTACTTGCTTACAACCACTCCTTCCGACCTCACCAGGATAGTCGGCACATGATATTGAGTCCAGGCACGTTTAGAAACAATTAATTGTAGATTTCGAATCATAAAGGTGTTTAGGTATGTTCAGGTATGATGTTTCAGGTGTAATATGATGTTTCAGGTAGATCAATGTCATCCGTAGGCTGTGTAGTACTTAAGCCGCGGACGGTAGAATGTCGAGACTTTGTGCTATTATTAGCTCGTGTCACAGTCGACCCCACTCGATTCGGGTATAAAATGGGATGAAATGGGATGAAAATCCAACTCAATTATCACTATCAAATAAAGATGTTTGGATTCCACGAAGAAAGCCACCAACAAGTATACGGAGAGCAACACGAAGGCAAGTTCTCGCACGAATTGATTGCCGGAGCTGCGTCATTCGAAGCCGCCAGGCTTTTCGAAGACAAGCAAAGAGGAGAAGGTAAGCCTGTCAGCCACAAGTTCGCCAAGGAGCTTTTGGCCGGTTTTGCCGGTGCCGAGGTCGACAAGTTGTTTGAGACCAAGGGCTTGGACCATTTGGACAGAGAGAAGGCCAAGAGACAAGCCGAGGAGTACGCCACCAGCAACTACGACCAACACTACGGTGGCCAAGAGCAATGGCACCCAGACCAGCAACCGCCTTTTGACTACCAGAGCGACAGATACAGATATTAGCCAATTATCTTCGCGAGTGAAGATACAAATAGTATATAGCCAGTATACCTTTGACTATCAGAGCGACACATATCAGTGGTACATAGTCAATATAAGCTAATTATCGCCCACTAGTGACGGCCTTTTACGCCTTTTTGACGCCTACTTGACGAGCGGCCGCGGCGTTTTTGTGGCCACCTGTGGATCGCGTTTGTGCTCTAATGCCACGATAGCTTGTGCTTAGTATGTGGTGTAGACTTGTCTTAGCATAGTGCTCCTGGCATTGGGCCCCGTATCTATGCCCGTCGACCGACCTTGGATAGTGGCACCTTGACACATTTGCAGCTTGTGACGCATGTTGCAACCGCCAAGACTTTTTGCCAAAATCGAATGCATGGTCGTGGGCGTGGCAAGGGCCCGGTCACGTGGATATGCACGCGTCGTGTCCACGTGATGCGTGTACGCGTCGCGTCTGAGCGATAAGGCAAAGCGAGAAGTTTAACCTACAAGAAGGCGACTTGGAAGTTATCTTGGAGGCTATTTTCTATTATGTCTAGCACACGGCCAGACCTCAAGTTCACCGACAATGTGGACGAAAGACTGTTTTACCGCAAGTACGCCGGGCTCCCGCCCAAAGAGCCGTCTACGATCCGGATCATCGACCACAACTCCAAAGACTACTTCACAGTTCTAGACAGCGACGCCGAATTGATTGCAGACAACATCTACAAAACACAATCAGTGGTCAAATACAGCCAAGGCAACAAACACAGATACGTCACCATCTCGCCCCAGGTGTTTGTCAATAATGTGCTTCGTTTTTGCCTCATAGAGAAGCACTTCAAAGTGGAAATATACAACAATAGGAGCTTTGAGCTACTCACAGTGGCCACTCCAGGCAATTTGGAGTCGCTTTCCAACGAATATGGCATCAATCTCGAAGGAATGTTCCAAGACTGTTCCAATCCCGTCATCGCCGCCTTGAAGTTTTCGGCGGTGGCCACAGGCAAGAAAATCGGAATGTGTTTTGTAGACGTATCCAATAAGACGATGCAGGTGTCTGAGTTTGAAGACAACGACTTGTTTTCCAACCTAGAGAGCTTGGTGCTTCAATTGGGAGTAAAAGAGGTGCTTTTGCCCGCCAATTACACCCTGCACGAGGCCACGAACGACACCACCAAGCTACTTCAGGTGCTTGACAAGATCGGCGGGATTGTGGTTAGCACTGCCAAAGCTTCCACGTTCTCGCACAACGATATCGAGCAAGATTTGGCCAAGATATTGGTGTCCGAAACCCAAAAAGAAGGCGAAGAGGCCAACGTGGAGTTGATATTGGGATCCAAAGGCATCAACAGTGTGGACCACACCCAGGCCTTGGCGTCGTGTAACGCATTGATATGCTATTTGGACTTGTTGGCCGAAGATTCGGGGGCTCTCGGGTACGTAATTGACCAGTACAACTTGGCCCTGTACATGAAACTCGATTCGTCCACCATCAAAGCCCTCAATATCTTTCCGCAGCACACTTCCAATGGAACCGGGTCGGCATATACCTCGAGTATGGCGGTGGGGTCGATTTTCGAGCTTTTAAACAAGTGCAAGACCGTCGCTGGGTCCAGATTGTTGTCCCAATGGCTCAAACAACCATTAACCAACTTGGCACAGATCCAAGAGCGCCAGACTTTGGTTAACCACTTGATAGAAGACACCAGTCTTAGAGTCTACGTCACCCAGGACTGGCTTCCCCAGGTGCCTGATATCAAGAGACTCTTGAAAAAAATCGGCAATGGGATAAAAAGAACCATCGGCAACGAAAATAAGAAGCTAGAGGACGTGGTCAGGTTGTACCAGGTAGTACTAATTATTCCTAGTCTTGTGGACATGCTCAAAATGGCGCACGACGACTCGGACGCAGTGGGAGGCCTTATATCCAAGCATTGGCTAGAGCCCTTGCAAAAGTACCACGTTACCTTGGCCAAATTCCAGGAGCTCATTGAAACCACCATTGATTTGAGTCCCTTGGAGGCCACCTCGAGCCACGATCTCTTGAACGCCGACTTCAATATCAAGCCCGAATTCGACGAGTCGCTTGTGGAAATCAACCAACGGCTTCAGTCGAGCTTGGCTGAGATCAAACAGGCCCACAATGACGCGGCAGACGACCTCAACATGGAAATCGACAAGAAACTCAAGCTAGAGAAACATGTCCAGCACGGCTGGTGCTTTAGAGTCACCAGAAACGACTCTATGGTATTGAGAAACACCGGCAACAAGTATACGCAGTTGCAAACGGTCAAAGCGGGTGTATTCTTCACCACCAAGCACTTGGCCAGCTTGTCGCACGAGTACCTCGATGCTTCGGCAGAATACAACAAGAAGCAGCGTGAGCTCATCAACGAAATCTTGTCGATTACGTTGACGTACAACCAGGTCTTTGTCAAACTTTCACTAGCATTGGCACATTTGGACGTGCTCACCAGTTTTGCCAACGTGGCTATCTTGGCACCCACGCCGTACGTGAAGCCCCACTTGCACCCATTGAGTCCCAGCCCCGATGCGCCTGAATATGCAACCAGAAAGATCAAGTTGGAACGGGCAAGACACCCGATTTTGGAGGTTCAGGACGATATTAGCTTCATCTCCAACGACGTGTATATGTCCAACACCAAGGACGAAAAAGGACAGGCGTTTGCCATCATAACGGGGCCCAACATGGGAGGAAAGTCCACGTATATCAGGCAAATCGGGGTCATTGCGCTCATGGGCCAGGTAGGCTCGTTTGTGCCCGTCAGCGAAGACAATTGCGCGCCCGAGTTGGCCATATTCGATGCCATTTTGTCGAGAGTCGGAGCCGGGGATTCCCAGTTGAAGGGATTGTCGACATTCATGATTGAAATGTTGGAGACCTCGTCGATCTTGGCCACCGCCACCCACAACTCGCTAATTATAATCGACGAATTGGGCCGAGGAACGTCCACCTACGACGGGTTCGGCCTCGCATGGTCCATTCTGGAGCACTTGATCACCCACAAGAAGTGCTTCACCTTGTTTGCTACCCATTTCCACGAATTGACCAACTTGTCTACCAAGTACGAGAACAAGGTGGAGAATTTGCACGTAGTGGCGCACGTAGAAAAGCAGGGCCACGAAGACGACGACATCACCTTGATGTACAGGGTAGAGCCGGGGATCTCGGACAATTCGTTTGGTATCCATGTGGCGGAGCTCGTCAATTTCCCAGCCAAGATCATCAACATGGCCAAGAGAAAGGCCAGCGAGTTGCAAGACACCAATTTGAACGAAGACGACAAGTTTATTCAGAACAAAAGGACGAGGTGCACCAGCGAAGAAATCCAGGACGGGGTGGAGAAATTGAGGCTGGTTCTAGCTATCTGGAAAACCGAGTGTTTTGACGAACAGGAGAACAAGCTCAAGGTGAGCAGCGAGCAGAGCATGGAGAAACTAAGGCACTTGGTGAAAACAGAGTTTAGCGAGACCTTGAGGGACGACAAGTTGATCAACGAAGTTCTCACCATGTTATAAAATAAAGACAAGATATGAGATATTGGGATGATATTACGAGATTGGGTTAAGAGATAAGTATCAAGTATCAGATATAGATATTAAGTATCAAGTATCAAGTATCAAGATATAGATATAGATATAGATATTAAGTATCAAGTATCAAGTATCAAGATATAGATATAGATATAGATATTAAGTATCAAGTATCAAGTATCAAGATACAGATGTACAGATATACAGATATTAAGATATCAAGTATCAAGATATAGATACAGATATTAAGTATCAAGTATCAAGTATCAAGATATAGATATAGATATAGATATTAAGTATCAAGGTATAGATATAGGTACTAAATATCAAGTGTCAAGACACAGATGTACAGATACCAAGTATCAAAACTTAATGATTGAAACAAAGACTCAAGGCACAGTGGCACCAGTACTGCATGAAGACCTATATACCACCATAAACGCCTCTGAAACGCACACGGAACACCACAGAACTATACTGTGCCTTTGCCGAACATCAAGGTGCTTCGGTGTGTCATAGTACCGTATGTTGGCTAAAGTCGAGGTTGCATGACCCAAAGTAAGTTAATCATGTTTAAAATATACTTAAAAAATTAAAAAACTACGAAACTGATTCATTCGGATAAAAAATATATACCATGTATAGAAATTTTGCTGAAAATATCCGTTGTTTCATCACAGGTCTACTGGTTTTTCTTGGTGTCTTGGTTGGTTTTCTGATACTCGGCGTCGGCGCGGGCCAACGTCTGCACCAGCTTGTACCGGAGCAACCCCGGCTCGTCCACCAACCTGACCACCGGCAAGCCGTAGACCGTGGTGAAGTGGTAGAAGTCTTGGGTGCCTTCTAGAAAACACCGGAGATACTGCAAGTAGATGACACAGAAATACACGCCGGTTCCGGTGAAAATGTGCCACCACCCGTGCCCCTCGAGCACGAACCCGTACGGCATGCCCCAGTCGCGCCTCACCTGGCGGACACTCAGACACAAGTGGATGTCCAAGTTCCACAACACGTAGCCCAACACAAAGAAGCCGATGCCCTGGACGGTCGACCGGTCGAGCGCCCGCTTTGCGGCGGCGTCGTGCACATACGCATTTGCCAACGCCTTTGATTTGACGATGATTGCGAAGTTCAAGAGCGCGTAGGTCACCTGATGGAAGGTGGGGGTCTGGATGACGTACATGTAGGTGGCGGTCAACGCAGCGGCGGCGGCCACCACCGCGAGCGCCATGGTGACCTTGTAGCGCGACGAGCGGAACTCGGTGTACACGGACCAGAACGGAATGCACGTGGTGTAGATCATTGGCAACTCGTCGAGAAGCTGGCACTCGTAGCGCAACGTCATGTGGAAGAGCCACGAGCCGACCCCCACCAAGCAGAACCCCACCCCGGTGAGCACGAACCGGAACCCGAGCCTATTGACGTGGCTCTGGTAGATGTAGAGCACCGCCAACGACACGAAGATGGCGTTGGTGGTGGTGTTGATGGCCTCGGCAATGTACGGAGACACCACGTAGTTCTCCTCGCACCAGTCAATGGTGGACGTGGGTTTGCCCCAGTAGCCCTCGGCGTGCTCTGGCGGATAAGGAACAGCAAACGGAAGCATTGGATTGATGTATATATTAATTAGTGAAAACGAGTATTTATGTAATTTCGTTTTTTTGGGACTACAGGGGCTCGATCCGCAAAAGCCGCGTAAACCAACAGAATAATAACTACTTATGCGTATTTATGCGTGATGGGCGTACCACTCGAGCCAGCACTCGTCGTTCATCGGCCGTGTGGTGTAGGTGTCGACCATGACCATTTTTTCCTCGTCCGTCAGGTTGCTTCGCTGCGCATCTTGTCCCATGGGTATCACGGCGGGGACGGCGGTGGGTGGGGTCACGTGGCACCACTCGGGGCAGAGCTCGGAGCGGTAGTGCCAGTAGAGGTTGGCCACCGCGAGTTTCATTTCGATGAGGGCCAAGTTCATCCCGAGGCACATCCGCACGCCCTTGCCAAACGGCATCATGTACTTGTGCTGCAACTTGATCCGGCGGGCGTGCTCGGCGGCGCTCTCGCCGTCGTACTGCAACCACCGCTCGGGTGCAAACCGGTCGGGGTCGGGAAAAACGGCGTCGTGGCGGTGCATCGAGTAGGGCTGCACCGAGATCACCGTCCCTACCGGCACCACCACCTGGTGTCCGGTCCCGGTGGTAACGAGGTACGGCTTGTTGACCACGCGGGGCTCGGGGCCCGGGATCGACGAGTGCACCCGCGAATTCTCGTCCACTAGCGCGTTGAGATACGGCAAAGTGTCGACGGTCTCCAAGTCGGCGATCACGTCGCGTTTGGACCCCGGCGCCCCGAACGCCTGGCGCAACTCGTGCACCAACTTCTGCTGCATCGCACTGTGGCAAGGCCGCGAAAGCTCGTACGTCAAGTACGTGAGCTGGATGGCGGTGGTTTCGTGCCCGGCAAAGATGTTGTCGGACAAAAACGAGTACGCGGCCTTATCTCTGAGCCCGCTTTTCTTGAGCGCCTCCAACGTCGACAAGTTGGTGTCGGCGGCCACCTGCGGAACATTTTGTTCGGCCCTCGCATAAATCCCCAACTGCCATTTTTCAATTTGCGCCGACGCCTCGAGAACGGTCTTGGACGCCGCCCAGTTCCACAACCGCGGCATGAGCGTGGTCCAAAACCCCATGCTGGCCACCTGTCTGTGGCTGGCAATGATAGGCCGCTTCTCGGGATGCAACAACAAGTCGGTGCCATTCTCCACCCCGAGCTCGAACGCAGACACCACGTCCATGGCCAAGGCCGCAAAAAGCGAGTACACGTCGATGCCGAGATTGCGCTTTTTTTTGCGCGCGTTGAACCACCCCGGCCCGTCTACATAGCCCTTGCCATGTTCGTTGTGCTCGGACCCGGCATTCAAGATGTCGGGGTGTGTACCAGAAACCGAGCTGATCTCCACCGCGTTCACCAACTGGCCGATTTTGTCGAGCACGTTGGTGCGGGTGGGGTTTTGGGGGGAAAAAACCGCCAGTTTGCTGTAGAGGCCGTGCAAAATGCGCTTAAACTGCAAGTGCTTATCGTTTTCGAGACTGGCAAACATGTTGGGATGGCCGTGGTTGCCGAAGTTGGCGTAGAAGCTGGACTTGGGGAAGTTCTTGACGTAGATGTCGTGGACGAATTTGGCGTCGCCATTGACACTGATCTCGTGGGGGCCGAGAATCACCACGTTGCCGTACTTGCGGTGGAGCTTGTGACGCGTCATGATCCAGTTCTGTTTTCTCTGGTGATGCAATGCTGGCCAGCCAGATATGCGATGGATGTATGGTCCCGGAACATTGCGAAGAGGAGACACAAAGAACGGATATACCACCAAGTAGTAGGTGGCAAGCGCCGCCAACAACGCGGCCTGGACCTCGTGTCGATACAAGATAACCCGAACGGCTTCCTGAATAACAACCTCTAACATGCGAGCTCAGGTTTGGTGGTCTAGTTGAAGAGGTCTAGTTTAACTCGGTTTTATAGAGATGGATCAGCGGTAGATCAGCGGAATAGACCCGCGGAATAAATTCCGCGCGCGCCACGTTGGGCAGTTCCGCTCAACTAGAGTCCAAGATCACATTACACACAGTCACTGAAAAGGCAGATAACAATCTTTGCTCATCTTATTCTTCTACTCATCTTACTCATCATTCTCTATTCATTATCTACTCATCTCTACTCTACTTATTTTGTTCTTTTTCAAAGTGGGTGTACTTTTCGGTGACGTGGATGCCACACTCGGTTTTGGCCTGGCCCTTCCATCTGCCTGCGCGCTCGTCCTCGCCGTCGGCCACCGCCACGGTCGAGTGCCAGTCGCCAATGCTCTTGAACCCCAAGTCGAGAAGCTCGTTGTACGGCACCTCGTGCGCGTCGATGTACTGCTTGACCGCGGCAAAGTCCCACTCGCAAAGGGGGTTGATCTTGAGGATCTGGTTCGTCGGCTCGTACTCAATCACCGGCAACGCTCCGCGCGCCCCTCCCTGCGACTTGCGTCTTCCGGTGAGCACCGCGGTCACCCCCAACTCGCGGTATGCACGCTGCGCGGGCTCCACCTTGACCAAATAGTCGTAGTACGCGTCGTTCGTTTCCCAAAGCAGGTCGCCATATTTCGCAGTAAACTCGCCGTCGGTCGCCACGTCGTGGGGCTTGTATGTGTGGATGGTGGGGTGGTACTTTGCTTCGACGCGGGCCACAAGATCGAGCGTCTGGGGGAAATGGTGGAGGGTGTCCAAGAAAATCAAGTCTATGAGATGTTTGGGGGCGCTCAACTCGCGGGTGAGTTTCGCAATCATATCGATGGTTACTAATCCGGTGAGCCCAAACGCCGTGGTCTGGTATAGCTGGGGGAACGTGAGATACGCCCATTTGATGATCTCCTGTGGGTCGAGCCCGCCGAGCGTCGTGTTCAAGTGCGCGAGGTGCTCCGGCGTCAAACTGACCGGCTTTACTGCTGAAGGCATCTTGGTGTCTTGTGTTCTTTACTCTTGCCTCTTGCCTCTTGGCCACTCTCTGTATCTATACTGGTGCTGCACGTGAGATTAGCCAATCGTGTCGCGGGGGATTCCACCCCAATGATCATTGCACGTGCTGCGCCACGTGACTAGGCTTATCGCTCGTAAATCGCACCCCCTTTGGTGGTAGCAGCCTGCAGTTTGGGTGTTCTTCGCCACTGGAGAGTCACCAGTTCGTGGGGGCCCCAAAACATTTACGAACTGTTTTGGGCCGATTGGTAATCTCGTATTCGGATTGCTTATATAGAGGGCACTCAGCAGAGGAATCGCCGGTATTGGTGGGATGTTTGTGATCATGGACCAGAGCCCCGCGGTGTGTTCGACTCTCGCGTGCAACCAGTGCCAAACATACATCCAGAAATGTGACACCAAAAGCTGCACCCTTCACTGCAAACACGGTGGAGAGCTGCTTTTGAACGACCAGCTAGTGGTCGCCAACGTGTATTGCGCAAACTGTCTGAACCAGTTGGGGTACAAGATCGTGAACCTAGTGGCGCGAACACCCCCGCGTGTTCCGTATCCTGCAGAACAACCCCATACGTGCGCGGGAGTCGCGACCTACGTCAACGAGTTGGTCGATTTGGAGAACACCGTCGCAAAAAGGATCCAAACCCTCCAGCATTCGCTTTTGCTCTCGAGAAACCGCCAACTCATTGGCTCTTACTGTCTCAACCATGCCAGAATCAGTCATGTGGCGCGCGACTGGTGCTAGCCCCCAGTCAACCACTCGCCTCTTTGTATAGTCTATAAATGTTGCATGCCCAGAAAATAGTAAGTGCTCAATATGCTCAATATGCTCATTAAAATGCTCGTGTCGTCCGATCAGCGCTCTTTGCCTAAACCTTAAGACTACATAATCCCCGTCTGGCCCTCTTCCCCCCCATCCAATTCTCCTTATTCCTTCGAGGCTGTCTTCTGTGTAATCGGGCTCTGTTGTTCGCTAGTTTAAATTATCATTTGCACCCATGTCGGATTTGGGTGTTGTCAAAATGGCCATGGGCCCACCCCACTCGTGCAAAATCTCCATGTTGTGGAACTGGTACACCGTCGACTCGTGTTTCATTGCTCGGTCGTGGCACGTCAAGTCCCAAGGTGCCTTTGCGGGGTCTTGCGTCGGGGTCTTTTTTTTGGTGGTTGCATCGCAGTGGTTGCATAGGTTTTGCATCGAGTTCGATGCCGCTGCTGGACACTCGGTTCTGTCGCACCACAAGGGTGCTCTGCGTGCAAACCCGTACACGCACGCGCTCGGCCACACCTGGTTGTTCAGGGCAAACACACATCCCGTAGAACATCTAGTGAGAGCGCTCTTGTTCACGGTCGAGTGGGGGTTGTCGTACTTGATCATGTTGCTTTTTATGTACTACAACGGATACATAATTATCTCGTGTATTTTGGGGGCCTTGGTGGGTAAGTTGGCGTTTGGGTACGGCGAGCCCATCGACACCCGCGGTGACAGAAAGTGCTGTCGGTAGCCTGCATACCTCGCTCACAAACCTACAAACACCAAAAACACCAAAACCACGCTCCCCGTGTATCTCAGCCTCTTGGTGACTTGATCGGTGGCGGTTTGAAAATACTCAAAAAAATATATAAAAAAAATACACACCTTGTTAACCCCATGAACTTGTTCTATGCCATAGTGCGAGGGCCGCACTACGACGCGTTGGTGGCACTAGACAAGCACGGCGTTTTGTACTACATGTCTTTGGGCAGAGCCCCGGCGGCGCTCAAGGCGGTGATGTTCAAGGACTTTTCCAAACTAACAGAGTATAAGCTAACCTCACTTGCCATCACACACCCGTGCCCCGAAATAACCGAGACCGTTGGCCTTGTAGCCGCTGCCATAGACGGGATGGACGTTTGCATCAAATACAAAATAATCTTCGGAACCGCCTTGCAGAGAAGGGTGTGGGCCAAGTTGCTTGGCATCGCCAGGGGCTCGGTCACACACTACCTGCAGCTAGCCACCGACTTGAACATGCCGGTGTCAAGCAGGGTCATAGGCAACTGCGTCGGTGCCAACAGGTTGGCTCTTGTCATTCCCTGCCACAGAGTGGTTACCAAGAAAAGAAAGGTCGGTGGCTACAGATACGGCACAGACATCAAGAGGGCTATATTGAGGCAAGAGAGCAAACAGACTAGGGGCTAGTGTAGGGTCGGTTGGGGCAACGGTTGACTGATTTCTTCATAGTACTTCTGGACCAGCCGTGTTCGAATAGTTTCCAAATCCTGGTAGAGGCGCTGGTTTTCACGGTACTCGAACTCGTCGAAAAACGTCTGCAAATCGACCATCTCGTGTTCTATGGTGTACAACTTTTCGAGATCGTAGTTGGAGTTGGTTTTGCTTCTTAGAATCGACTTGGCTAGAGTGTCGGTCAGTAGGGTCGACCAGCCTTTGCTTCGCTTTTTAGGACCAGGACCCTCGATTTCTATCGAGATCGAGCTATTTGAGTTGGCGGAATCCGTGAACCTCAGTGCGTCGTCGGGAGACTCGGTGGTCGAGAGCTTGGCCAGGTCTTGAGCAAACGCCCCACTATATATGGTTTTTTCAACAAAGTCCCGAAACTTGACTGTCCTTCTCTCTGAATCTAGATTATCGGTCTCTATAGATATATCTCGTGGCTTGTGGTGTTGAAAAATCGAGGCGTCAATGCCATTTCTCTTCAACGGCTCTCTCGACCACACTGGGGCATCTAATGAAGCTAATTCGACGCTATCTCGAGGCTCTGCCCTTCTGTACGGTAGAAACCTTTTGATGTACCCCAACACACTGTACCACCTTTCATCAGCTTCGCGAATAGACTCGAAGGGACTGAGCGCCGGGTCGTTTTCATCGGAAAACGAACTATTAGCTCGATGTGGCTCTTCGTCTCCCGATGAAAACGAACTATAAGCTCGACGTGGTTCTTCGTGATCTGAGGCTTCGTTCGAAACCTCGTCTCCGGGAAGTTTTAGATCAACATCGAATTCCAAGCTTGAGTGGTTGAAGTCGATGAAGGAAGCAGTGAGTGGGTATTGATCTTCGTCGTCACACCAAGAGAAGTTGGGGTTGGTATTGGGAAAGTACAACTCGTGGTGTCTTTGGAATACGTCGTCCCCTTTCTGTTGTTCAATGATCTTTTCACTTGGCAATGGCAAGGTCTGGCTTTTCGCAACCTCTTTCGGGGGCAGGCCAGGGGCCGGAGTGCTTGGTTCACTTCTTGTAGTCTCTTGATGTGTGCTTTTGGACGAAGCCCCACGTCGCTTCGAAATAGACGAGATTCTTCTCATGATGTCTACAGATATGGTTTTGTACAACCGCTCCTTGGGACCTCTCAACTTGCCCATTTGAAGTGCCTCGATAGGCTTGGACAGAGATTTCTTCTTCCTGGAAAGAAACGAGAACGAAAGAAGCGGGGTGCACCTCAACCTTCTTTTGTCGAGCTTGCTCCCACCTGGATGAGAGACCATTGCCCTTGAGCAGATTCAGAAATAGTAGGTTTTACAGAAGGACCAAAGGAATGTACTTGGTTGAAACAAACCAAGCAATGTAATCGGATTGTAGTCCCGGTAGATATGTGTTCGGTTGCCGGGTTCAGGTACGAGGGTTGGTTGTGCTCAACGCATCTGCAACCACTTGTTTGGGTGCAAAAACTAATTTTGGTAGCGCCGTTTGGACCCAAGTATTGATTCGACTACATGTGATATATCGGAGTACGGTATTATGGCATTATGTATTCGGGTATAGTTACTAGAAGTTAGTGTACACTCCAAGATATGTTGGAAAACGAATATGGTACAGTGGATAGCTCGTCAGGTCAATCCTTATTATGCTTTTTCTGGTAGTCGTATTCAAATAAAGACATTCTGATGGGGCTGGTCAACTTGACGTTGTCCCTAATGAACTTTTCGTACGACTTGTCGTTGTAAATATCGGGGTTGTCGATCATTTTGCCCTTGGCACCTTTGGGATCGTTCTTGCCAAGTTTCTTCTTGGGATCAAACTTGACCAAGTATTCCATTTCACGAGCGTGGAAGGCATTGAGGTCCTGCGAATGGCTGTAGTCGAGCAATAACGACTGGTCGATCTTCAAGAGCTTGATCAAATCGTGCTGCGAGATCCGTTTGGCAAACTCCACCATCTTCTCGTGGTCGACCTGGGATCCACCGTCGTCGCCGATTCTGTAGTCATTCACATCATCGACAATGGCCAACAAATGGTCCTGGTGCACCCAGTTGTTGACCTCGGGCACAAAGTACCAGTTGCCGTGCTCCTCGTTGACAATTCCACCCTCGGGGTACTCGAACTTCAATCTTCTGACGATCTCATTGGGAATGTACGTGGGAACGCCGCTCAACATGCTCATTTTCAACGGACTCAACTGGTCAAAGGTGTAGAAATGGAGTCTTCTGTCGTTGTATACTTCTGCTAGGTGATCCGACGTCATCAACGAGCCCTCCTCTTCGTCATCGTTGATGTTGCGGAAGTAGTGCCTGGGCACGATGGCTTTGCTAACAGCCAAGCCGGTGATGTCGATATAGATTCCTGTATCCACATCAATGAACCTGGCGTCGATATGGTTGCTTTTCTTGCTGATATCTCTGTTGTGCACAAAGGTTCCCACATCGATGAGAAACTTGCCGTAGCCCTCGTTGAGGTCTTCCACCACCAACGTTTGGTTGTACAACTCACCGAGTCTTACCAAGTGCTCTACGGGCATTTGAATGTCCAAGTCGTTGTCGTAGGGGAACATTTTGCCCGACCAGTAGAAACTCAATAATGGCCCATGCATTATCCACGAGATCATGTCGTGTTTGGTGGCAAACTTGAACCAGTTTCTCATCAATCTTTCCAAGATAATGCTGGTTTTCTGGTCGTCCACGAGCTTGCCGTTGAAGAAACGCCAGTCGTAGTGCCATCCGTTATCTTTGTTTGAGTCTGTGAGCTGCATGGACGACATTTGGAAGTAGGTGTCTTCGTTATAGGTGTTTACGCCTTTGGACTTTTCAAGCGAGTACAAAAACGATTGTTCTTGCAAGGTAAGAGGTCTTTTTCCGGCCAATCTCTTGTAGAGGGCGATCTGCTGCACTACGTTGCCCTTGGAGTAGTGGAACATCGAAGGAGTGAGGTACTTGAAGGCTGTAAAGTTGGAGTATGGGTCGGAAACGTCTGAGAGTGAATCTCTTTTGGAGGCGGGAACGGCAGAAGCAGATGGTGCAGCGGGGGATTTGGCGTTAGACACCGCACTGACAAGACCGTTGACCTCGGCCACAGGGTCCACCGTCAACTTGCTTTTGGGGCTGACTTTGTTGTTGGCCACGTAGTGGTTCATCAACCCCGAGTTGATGATTTTGTCTTTTGAGGTGACGTCAAACACCAAATCGGCGCCTTGGTCGTTCAAGAACATGATCTTGAAGGGATTTGGGGCGTGGGTCATCAAGTAGGTTTTCCCCTGGAGCAAACGGGTTTCCTCGTCGGTCTTGAAGATGCAGTAGTCGAAGTAGATGAAGCCCGGGACCTGGCGGTGGTTGGCAAACCCCAACTCTGCAAGCTTCCGCGGAGGGATGTCCTGGTTGTCGATGCACTGGATGAAGGCGTTGTCGGCGTGGGCATTGGGCTCGTCGGTGTCAACCACGTACTCGAGCTTCGACTTGATGTCGTTGCACGAGGGCCTTTTGTCCACCGGAAGCGAGAGCTGGGCGTTGAGGGTGGACATGTCGATCCAGTCCACCCAGTGGAACGGCAACGAGACGTGGTTGGCGCCCAACGCGACCTGGTGCTTGAGGTGGTTCAAGGTGAGGGCAATGGCGAGCCGGGGGTCGTCGAAGACCTGGTTCTGGTGTCTCCATGAGCGGGCGCTTTTGGAGTTGTTCAAGAAGAGCTCGGGGGTGACCTGCAACGGCGCCACCAGCGACAACTGCGCCGACTGTACTCTGGCGAACATCTCGTCGAGCGCCTCGGAAGGCTCCAAGTTGTCCCATTCGGTGGCGTCGGGGGTCAAGGTGACGGCGTTGGTCCGCGACGAAACCACCCACAACGAGGTGACAAACACACAGGTGGTGAATGCGAGCA
This sequence comes from Suhomyces prunicola, assembly GCA_030568655.1. Classification (NCBI taxonomy): domain Eukaryota; kingdom Fungi; phylum Ascomycota; class Pichiomycetes; order Serinales; family Debaryomycetaceae; genus Suhomyces; species Suhomyces prunicola. The sequence goes on along the minus strand of JAJMGJ010000036.1, from coordinate 5,445 downwards.
ACAAGAGCGGTTTCTTGAGGAAGGTGTTTTTGGCAAACATCGGTGCGTGCCAGACGTGTGCCCAATCCTCGAGGCACCTCGCGCTATATAAACATACCCGCCGTTATGAACCTCCTGGTGATGTGCCAAGGTATTGTGATAAGATCCTCAAAAGGGTGGGCCAGTGCTGCCGCGTGCGGCGGGGAGCGCGCGGGCCCACAACCGCTAGTGTCTCACAAACGCTTCGTTCTTCACTCGGGACGCGAATGGTGCAGAGCGGTTCGCGGGCTCGTAGGACGTGCCGGTGCTCGTGGTATCCATGCAACGGTTACTCGTGTGACCCTAAGTGGTGTTTACTCAAAGGTGGTTACTCTGATATTTGCGTGTGCCCAGAAATATAATGCAGTGACACACTTGCTGTGTCTACGAACACAATAAACACCCTCAGGCACCATATGTAAACATTGGGCACATTACCTCATTCTCTTTGTACCTAGGGGTGCCCAATCTGCATGGGTTGTTCTGCGCTATTGTGTACCTTACTATCCTGTACGAACGTTCATACGATCGTGGCTAGTCTCATGGGCTCTTTGTCTGGACGTCTCTACTCTTTCTCTCTACTCTCTATTTTCTCTCTAGTCCTTTTCTCTCTACTCTCTACTCTCTCTACTCTCCCTAGTCCTTTTCTCCCTAGTCCTTTTCTCTCTACTCTCTCTACTCTCTACTCTCTCTCTACTCTCTACTCTCTCTCTACTCTCTCTCTCTATCTCTCCCTAGTCCTTTTCTCCCTATTCCTTCTCTCTACTCTCTCTAGTCCTTTTCTCTCTATTCCTTCTCTCTATTTTCTCCCTATTCCTTCTCTCTATTTTCTCCCTATTCCTTTTCTCCCTAGTCCTTTTCTCTCTACTCTCTCTACTCTCTACTCTCTCTCTACTCTCTACTCTCTCTCTACTCTCTCTCTCTATCTCTCCCTAGTCCTTTTCTCCCTATTCCTTCTCTCTACTCTCTCTAGTCCTTTTCTCTCTATTCCTTCTCTCTATTTTCTCCCTATTCCTTCTCTCTATTTTCTCCCTATTCCTTCTCTCTACTCTCTCTATTTTCTCCCTATTCCTTCTCTCTACTCTCTCTATTTTCTCCCCGTATTTTTTCGCATCGCAAACTACAAATCGATCGAATCGAAGAGTCAAGTGGCTTTGAAGAGCCATGTCGTCGCCGGTATCGTTGACCAACGCCGAGAAACTCCAGATCCTCGACCACCACACCTACCACCTGGCCATCGACCCCAGCCACACCAATGCCAGGACCATCGGCGCGTTTCTCCACCAGCACCCGCTTCTCGCCACAGTCAGCGACGACTTCATCAGCAACTTCGACGAAGACGGCATCCGCAAACGCTCCCGCCACCTGCTCTGCTACAGAGCCCTCTTGGACTACTGCTTGCGGTTGCACTTGGTCGACGAGTCGTCCAAATCCCACGGCTTCAACCGGCCCGTCTCCCCCAATATAACCGCCATCTTGAACACCTTCTGCACGATGTTCATGCTTTCCCTGCCCCTCAAGCTCCCCGAGTTGGTCCAATGCTTCAACTCGTACGACAGAGGCGCCGCCGCCTCGCCCCACGACGAAATCCGCAGAATCAACTCCACCATCAGCTCGCACCCTCCCTCGTGCGTCTACTTCTTCAACGAAATCAACCTCAAGCACAACTCGTCCATCTTTACCTTCTCGCTCGCCGGCAACTTGACCGGCTCGTCGTTCTTGGATCCGTGTGTGGTGACCAACTTGCCCAACTTCAAGTTCAACTACTTTCCCTCCGGCCTCATGAACTCGCTTCACCTCGAAAACTACCTCGAAAGAATCAATACCCACATGAAACTCGAGAACAAACACATCGTGCTTGTTTGCAGAAACAACACCCTTGTCACCAACAAGAAATACTCGCATATCGACCTCGTCTACGTCAATTTGGCCTACGACAAGTACTTCTACAACAGGCACTCGGTGAGGTTTCCCGACGAGTACGGGGTCAATTACTGGTTGAAATTCAACTTCATTGATAAGTTGTACCAGTTGCACCAGTTCCACTCCCCGACCCTCGTCATCAACTCGTTGTTGACCGTCTACAGTGACTGTGTAAAGAAACTCATCCACCATCCAATATACAAAAGCTTCTACCATTTGAATGTGCTCAAGTCGGGCTTTGCGACCCAAACTCCGACTCCCTTTGAAGGCCACTTTGCCACTCCCTTTGAGGGCCACTTTGCCGTGGTGTCAGACGTCTATGTGGTCAAGAACGAACTCTATGACAATATCCCGACCTCGCATTATAATGACATTTTCAAGTACATCAACTACAATTACACCTGCAAGGACATCTACTCAATATTGGCAAGACTAAAGACCTTTGGATCTTACGGCCCCACCAACAATATCAATCTTGACGAGGTTATTCAGTTGTTGGACACCAAGTTGTATCCGTACATATCCAAGAACCTGAAATCGAGTATTGGTGCCTTCAACCAGTTTTTTGCCTCCTTCGTTGGCGCCGCTCTTAGACCCTCCCACAAACCGTCCACAGGTAGAACTGTCTCAGTAGGCACTTCGCAGTTTACTCCAAACGAAAAGCACCGTTTGCAGATGCTAGCCCTTATAGATTTGGATAGAGACATCCGGTTCCATTACCAGTCACAGTTGCGAAATGACAACTATGTTATGGACAACTTGTATCCCCAAAATGATATAATGAGAGATAAACCTTCAGAAGAGCCTGAAGGTCTGTCAACTCTGATTCTGTCAACCATCAGCGTAAACTCGGCTTCCTCGAGATCACCCGAGCCTTCAGTGAGTCCTGATTCAGATGCGTGTTCCAGAACACCACAAGAAACTAAACACGAAGATCTAGCAAGAGGTAAGGAAGACTCGATATCTCCTAATAAGTTCTTCAACAAGGTCCAAAATAGAATTGAAGTCCCAAGTACCATCTTACCTATGCCTCCTTTAAGACAGCTGACGCCAGTACCTTCTACCAGTCTAACTGAAAGACCTTCTCCTCCAGCTTCCGTACCCACAAGCTTAAACTTACCAAAAATGCCAAGCTTATTACCAAAATTATCAAGATCATTGCCTGAAATCCCAGCACCTGAACCAGTAGCTGAATTAGTACCTGAACCAGTACCTGAATCAGTTTCTAAACCGGCTGCTAAACCTCCTAGTCCTCCCTCCGAGTTAACTGCTCCAAAAAGGACCAAACGTAAGAACTCCGAGTCTGTGCCTACTGTCAAGAAGTCTCGTATTCTAGAGATTCTCAGCAAAGACAAGCTCTTTCTTGTTGCAGATGAGGAGACGATCTTCTCGGACGATTCTGACGTGTCCGACAACTCATTTGACCCCAGGAGAAACGAAAAGATCGTCATAACTCCATCTCCTTTCAACCTTAGTGAAAGGTCCGATCTGTTTAGTATGGAAGTAGATACTTCCAAGCCCGTTTTATCCTTGGGAAATGCTTCAAAGGTACAAGAGCCAGAAAAGTTAGACGAACCTCAACACCATATTATAGCATCTGAGCCCAGTCTAAACACTAATTCCGATGCTCGAGAGAGCCCAGATTCTGAGTCGAAAGAGAACAATGAAGTAAAGAGCGTTTCAGACGGGGATAGGGGCCTTTCAGAAGATGAGGATAACAACCTTTCGGGAGGGGACAACTCGGATGAAGGGGAAGTAATGGAGATAGAATCTTTGGAAAATGCCAACCTTTCGTATAACGAGCCTATCTTGGACTCTTTGACAATAGAGCAAACATCCGATAGGGCAAATTTAGGTGATACAAGTCATGTAACCTCTGTATCGCCTCTGCCACGTATGGCCGAGAAGCTGAGTAATTCTGGCTTAGAGTCTCGAGAGGCTGGCATTTCAAATCTTGCCGGAAACACTTCAGTGGTTCAGAGTGTATCAGAAAGCGGAGAGAATATTGGCAATGAAACCAACCCATCTGAAAACGTTAGCATAGACCAAGACAACCCTGAGCCGACTGACACCCAAATTGACACCGAAACTTTACCCACAGTTCCATTACTAGTCGGAGTTCCGAACGGTGACACTGAACCAGAAAGCGAAGGCGAACAAGAAAACAACAAGCTGGAAAGTGAGCTGGAAAACAACTTGGAAAACAGCTTGGAAAACAAATTGGACAGCAAACTGGAAATGGAACTGCAGAGTGAGCTGGAAAGTGAACTGGAAAACGAATCGGAAAGCAAACCAGAGAACAAGCTGGAAAGTAAACCGGAAGGCGAACTCGAAAGCGATTTAGAAAGTGAGCTGGACAGCGAACTGGACAGCGAACTGGATGACGCGCTGGACGACGAGTCGGAGAATTCTCAACCCAAAGCTCTGGACTCTAATCCAACTCCCATAAACGAAATCATAAACCCTAGCCAAACCCGATCGGAATCACCCACTAGGTTAAGCACGCTTAGTGATATCCGCAACCCCAAAACAACCATAGAACCCACAAAAAACACCGCTGCACCTAAAACCAAGTTTGGAAGCACTTTTAAGGGTAGAAATGAAGTAGACTCATCTGACTTCGATAGTTCCAGTGATAGTGATAGTTCTGATAGTGACACTTCAGACAGTGATACTTCAGACAGTGATACTTCAGACAGTGATACTTCAGACAGTGATACTTCAGACAGTGATACTTCAGACAGTGATACTTCAGACAGTTCTAGTGACAGCTCTGATAGCTCTGACAGCTCTGATAGCTGTGACTGACTTCGAGGCGCCAAACTCTCGCTCATGGTCAACCATTGCGTATAGCACAATCTGTATATAGTATGGGTCTAGTCTGTGGGCTCCAAAATGAACATAATAAAATTAATTGCATCAATTTTCGCAGCCAATCAAGAAATCAACCAATTCATCAATGCTAGGCAAGTGAAGGGACTAGTAGAGTGAGCTAGTAGAGTGAGCTAGTAGAGTGAACTAGTAAAGTGGACCAGTAGAATGGACTAGTATTTATCCAATGCGTCGAGTAGAAGTAGGAAGTACTTGGCTCAATTTAACTCAACTTTGAATGTATTTTTCCAACTTTCTTACTGATTTCGAAAAATAACTACGACCATTTATTGTTAACATGAGCGACTGCAGGATCAAGTAACCTCAGCACGAAGAAAGAGTACTAGGAGAAATAACTCGTAGAGATGTATAGTAGAAATGTCTAGTAGAAATGTCTAGTAGAGCATGGATGTTAGAGATATGGCTCTTATCCTCATTGTTGAACCCTTGTATTTTCGGAGTTTCCTAAATGGGATATCCGGTTATGTTAGAAGGTAAAAGGTTTAATACTCTCTCAGTAGTATATTAGCACGATGTTAGGCTACCTATATTCTTATATATATACTTTGCCTTGTAGTAGGTGAAGTTGTGTTGTGTAATAATTTGTTCAGTGATTGGAAACGCCTAAGATTA
>JAJMGJ010000035.1:0-32439 GCA_030568655.1 Suhomyces prunicola | reverse complement strand
AAAAAAAAAAAAGCAAGTATAGAAGATGACCAGGAGGGTGGGAGCCAGCTAGGGAGCCAGCTAGGGAGCCAGCTAGGGAGCCAGCTAGGGAGCCAGCTAGGGAGCCAGCTAGGGAGCCAGCTAGGGTTTTTGGACAACTTGGGCGTGGATGTGAAGTATTGGTTGGAGAGTTTCTCTCTAAGTGGGGAGACATAAAAGTCAAGTTGCAAATATAATCAGTTATTAGTGTCTCTGAATAATACCACGAGCCACGATACGCACAAGTAGTACATAGATAGCTCCAAGTTGTAGCACTTTTCTAATGAGTGGTGGTGGCTGGAACTTCACCTGGGGTGGCGTCCGCAAGCTCGGTCTGGGGTGGAACGGTGGCTTGTGGAGATGCCACAGGAGCAGCTTCTTGCGGAGACGTGGCCGTAGGCGCTTGAGTGGCGGTTGGAGAAGGGCCCTGCAAAGCCTCTTTGGCCTTTAATGCATCGACCCAGTTGATGAACGAAGGCACGTCTTTGGCTATGGCGCTGCCAAGATTGGCATGGGCGAACCAGTGGGGCACATGGCCGCCCGGCGACGAGTACGTGGCCATGATCCACTTCAAGTCTTTGGTTTCGGCGTCGTACGACACCTTCTCGATGGAGGTGTAGGTTCCAACCACGTAGTTGGCGTCCAAGCCAGGTCTTTCGAAGTTCTTGGGGTTGACGGCCAACGAAATGACGTATGCTTCGGTCTCGCTGGACTTGTACACGTGGACCAACTCGTAGAACACTCTTTTCTTCAAAGGGAACGGAAATTTGTAGTACAATTGCGCCAAGTAGGTGACGGAGTTGGGGTCAGCGCCAGGAAGCTCGAACGGGGTCAACTCGTAGTCGTAGAGCATCTCGATGTACTGCTTCTCGTACTCGGTATGGGTAAGTTTCAAGTCGGTGAGCGATCCTACCACATACAGCATCAATTCGTGGAAGTAGCGTTCCTTCAATGGGTCGCCAAACTCGGTGAAGTTGTAGGATCTGGCGTGCCACGTGGAGTCATTGAGCTTGCTATTCAGATATGTTTGCACCGAGATTGGGAGCTGCGTCTCGGTGACGAACTTGTGTTTCTTTCCAGCCTTCCAATTGGGCTCAATCAACTCGAAAAGGTACTTGGCCTCGTTGATTAGAGTGGGGGCATCGAGCTTGGTGAGATCCTCGATCGGCTCAGTGTTGTTGGTGATGTTGGCGACGCTCATGAAAATGGTTACTCTCCAAGAAATGGGAACGGCTCTATATAAATAGTGGTGTGTATTGTAGTCACATGAATAGCAACCTTCAAAACGCCTGATCAATTAAAAGCCAAAAGCCAAACAAAGCCAATTAAGCCAAACAAAAGTCAGACAAAGCCAAACAAAAGCCAAACAAAAGCCAAACAAAATAACCATACGTCAATGAGCGATACCCACCTTACTTGTTGACATTGTGACTACAGCATATGTGGTACTACTAGCATTGATAGCTTTGATAGCACAATCAGTTTATGGTCACGAAGCGCGCGGTTGCGCGAGGCTAGCGAGAAATTAGGGAGTCGAGAAAATGACGTAGGGCGGCAGCCTCGTATGAGAGAGCTCGAAGTAATGACCAGATTGACGGCTTAAATATAGGCTTACAATGTAGGCTTCGGGCTCCAATACATGGACCTTGACACTCCACGAAGTTGATACTCGGTTGGGGATAATTTATTGGCTGGGCTCTGTCTGGGCTCTGGCTTGGCTGGCTGGCTGGCTGGCTTGCCTGATTGATTATAGTTAGTGTTCTCTCGCGAAAATTAGTGATGCCTCCCTAATTCTGCGAATGTTCTGGTGGATTCGACGGTAATTGGTGACGTGCGAATACGGCTGTACACGACCTCAGATGACTGATAATTCAACCCTTCTCGCTAAACACCAGGGTCTGTTGTTCACATCTTGTTCATCTTGTACTGTCTAGATCACTTTATTGTTGATTAGACTACTTCCATAACAGATCTCACCAGATGTCCCCTACTGCAGGAGTAGCTTTGGCCAGCGACGAGCCATTCCAAGGACCCAACTTGAATGTCAAACTTGTGTGTCCAGAATGCAAAATCTTCCCTCCCGACCTAATCGAAAGGTTCAGTGAAGGAGATATAGTATGTGGAAGTTGTGGATTGGTTCTAAGTGACAGAGTTGTCGACACCCGTTCGGAATGGAGAACGTTTAGTAATGACGATCAGAATGGTGACGATCCGAGCCGTGTGGGAGACGCCGGAAACCCGTTGATGGACACCGAAGATTTGTCAACCATGATCTCATATGTTCCAGAAAACACTCGTGTGGGCAAAGAGTTGAACAGAGCCCAGCTGAAGTCGTTGGTGGACAAGAAAGATAACCATTTGGCCGCAGCTTATGCCAAGATATCGCAGATGTGTGATGGTTATCAGCTTCCCAAGATCGTGCAGGATGGTGCCAAAGAAGTGTACAAGCTAGTCCACGACGAGAGACCTTTGAGAGGTAAGTCCCAGGAATCTATCATGGCTGCTGCTATCTTTATAGGGTGCCGTAAAGCCAAGGTGGCTCGTCTGTTCAAGGAGATATGGGCCTTAACAAATGTGCCTCGTAAAGAAATTGGAAAGGTGTTCAAGATCATCATCAAGGTTATCCAAGACAAGAACGCCGCCGATCCAAATGCTCTTATGTTCAACCAGGATAACATCCAGACCACCCAGACTTCGGCCGAAGATTTGATCCGTCGTTTCTGTTCCCACTTGGGTCTTTCGACCCAGGTTACCAATGGCGCGGAGCATATAGCTAGAAGATGCAAAGAGGTGGGTGTTTTGGCCGGACGGTCTCCTACAACCATTGCTGCCACTGTAATTTATATGGCAGCTTTGGTCTTTGGTGCAGATTTGGCTCCTTCTAAGATTTCTGACAAGACTGGTGTAAGTGACGGGACCATCAAGACTTCGTACAAGGTGATGTATGAAGAAAAGGAAAAGCTTATTGATCCACACTGGATAGAAAGTGGGAAGGTCAAGATGGAGAATATTCCAAAAAGTTAAAATCCCCATTTAACAAGAGATACCCAAAAAACTATTCCCAAAAGTATAAGAGCCAAGTGGAAATCCCGTTGATAACTATCAATGGTGTAATAGAAGTGCTACAGCTGAAAGGAAGGTCAAATAGCATGGCATAAAATAACTATAACAAACGGTGCGTCTTACTATAGGGTGAGGAATGATCTGGTGGTACTACGTATACAAACCAAGAAGAACAAGGCAATGCTTGAGCTAAACATGAATCGTTCAACTAGACTCAGTTCCTGAAATAGATATCCATAACGTAATTAAGATATCACTTCTAACCAGCCAAACACTCGATTTATTTAACTATGCTAGCTCAGCATTGTAACTCGTTTTCTCTTTATACAACCAGCTGAACAAATATAAATCTAATAATCTCTACTACAAAGTAGCTGAACACTTGTAATGTATTTTAATACGTAATTAGCGATTTAAATATTTTAAAATTAAAGTTGTATCAATATCTTTAGGTTGGTAACTTTTCAATCATTCGTACTTGAAGTTTCTTTACAATCTCGGTGCTTCAGAGGACTTGCTTATCCTCAGAATATTATCCCTACCACCAGGATAGTATTCTGCTATTAATATTCAACAAAATTGTAATTCTGGCCCAGTAGACTTACAATTTTGTTTCTTAATGTTGTCCTCAGCACTCTGGCTAGTACTGATCAGGTACTAGTCAAACCTAGTTGTCAAGACGCTTGGAGTTTTCAACAACCTTCTCTTCTTTCATCTTACCAAACACCTTCTTACAGTGAGTTGCTTTTGGGTGTCATTGCCTTTCAGAATGACGTCAGTTCACTCAAGAGTACCAGGACACCCTACCACCAGGCTAGTCCTTTGGATTTATAAGCTGATGCCACTCAATCTCCATCAACTGCTTTCATATTACTGGCCCAATAGCAATACTAATACAGTCTTTGGATTTCGGAGCACAAGTTCTAATGAGTACCGTTTTTAATACTCAATCCCACTGCTTTGGCTCTTGTTAACTTCGAATTACTGGTCTGGTAATTCTATAGCTTTGGTTTTTGAAGTACCGGCTGTTGTTTTACTTTATCTCCCACCATTGATGTTTAACTCTATCTTGTGAGTACGTTTTTATACTCTTCATATTTCCTTCTTCAGCATGTAACTCGCATCCTAGGAGTATAAGATACCTAGTAGTATCGCCCTTTAATTATATAAGCAAGTTTTCTAGTGAATTTTGCACCCAATTTTTCCAATGTCAAGACACTTAATACCGGAGATCTCTGAGGAATTCACGAGCACCCCACTTGATTCTGGTGATTCTCTTTTTCATACCGGTCTTTTGACATCTAGCCTCGCATTTCATGTCCTCAATAAAGTACTCGAATTTATCCCTACTTCTCTTGCACTTTCCATGCAAATAAGTTGAGTACTTCAAGTCTTCCAACTTGCTGCCAACTCTTTTGATCTTGAGCTTCAACTTGTCCTTGATACTAGGCTTGGAACATACAGGAAGAAAAGGACGATATTGATATTGGTATCGCCACATTTCTGCATCCCTCATGGCCTTTTCAAAGTCACTTCTATATTGAAGTTGTCCCGCAGAGTACCTGACATTATGCTGTTCACTCACCTGTTTCTTTTGTCTCGTTCTTTCCTCACATACCTTTTGTTCTTGTACTGCTCTGCTCACCTGTTTCTTTTGGTATCTTTCCTCGCTTACCTTTTCCCTGTGCAACTGTTCTTTGAGTTTTTTCATTTCCAACTCTTTCAAAAGCTTGTTCTTTTCGGCAATTCTCCTCTTCATGTTTCTTTCCATTTCGTGCCACTCTCTTTCTTCTCTTTCCACTCTTTCCTTCCTTTCTTTTTTCATTCTTTGTTCCCTTGTTATGCTTTCCTTCACACTCTCAAGTTCATAGTAGATATCCAAGATTTCGTCCACAAGTCTTGATTGTTCGTCGGACTCGTACTTTATTGGCTCGATATTTCTTTGACGAGAAGGCTTGGGTTCGGAGGCATGGTCATTTTCCTTCCAGGGATTTTTATCACCAATCCAGTCTTCAACAAAATCTCCCCCAACATCTCTGTATTCAATTTGGCCAGAGACCAAAGGCCAAGATTCCTCTGAAAAGATGGTCTTCTTTTGCCCGCAAGTCGAGAACGATGGTTGTGCTACCGTTTCAATCTTGGAATTTTCCGCAGTGTAGCCAAGTTTCACCGAGGAAGTTTTGGGCAAGGACGCTTGCTTCTTGACTATGTTCAATGGTTTGGTTTCTTCGAACTCGTCAAGCCAAGGATTCTGCTTTTCGACAATATTAGAATCGAAAAACCCATCGAGCAAAGACGTTTGTTTGACAGTCGACGGGTTAGTTTCTTTAAACTCACCAGGTGTTTGCATCTTGATAGTCAAAGGCCTACATATTCCAAGCTCATTAAGCTGAGCTTCGCCCTTTTCCAAGGATTCAATTTGAGCTGGTTCTTCCACCTTTTCAGAGGAAAACCTGGCTGCACCGGCCACCCTCTTTATGGTTTCATTTTGAGACTGAACTGGCTCTTCTTTTGCCTTTTCTGGTTTCAAGGTATTCTCGATAATTCTACCAGACTTGGAAGAAGATTTCGAAGCTGATCCTCTCGATTTTTTCCCTTTCTTCTTATTACTCTTGGAGGTTTTCTTGTTTCTTATCAAATCTGTTTCCTTTTCATCACCTTCAGGAATCTTACTAACTTTGTTGAAAGAATACCGTCTAACTGGAATAACAAATTTGTTACTCTTTTTAGATTCATTGGAATTATTGGCAATCTCTTCAAACATAGCAATTCGGGCAGACGTCTTGGTTTGAGGCTTCAGAAGCTTATTCTCTGAAGTATCAGCAACCGGCACCTGGGTTACCAACTCGGCAGAAGCCAAGATTTCCTTAGTCTCAGCCTTGACATCTACAGAATTGTTAGTGGGAATACTTCGAGAATCGCCAGCAACTTCAGTCTTCTTCGATGCACAATTGTCCTCGGTGCTTTCAATTGAAGTTGCCGAGGAATTCTGGATCTCGGCACTGGAAAAGACCAGCACTTTAGCAGATCCGGGGGATGAGCAACTTTTAGTTTCTGGACTTTTTGGCACAGTGTTCGCATTCAGTGGTTTTCTGCAAGGGTTTGAGATTGGTTCGTCTGTCTTGGCTGAGGCGCGATATTCTTTTCTTCTTTCTTTGATTTCCTCGATGTAATAAAGCAAATTTTGGCAAGCAGCAGTTTCGTAGTGATCATGACCAGCTAAGTACTCAATCTGGGAAGTGAGGGCTTTGTCAAAAGCTCTGAGGGTTTTGGGAGACCGTTGATCCAAAAACTTCTGGAAGTCGGATTCGGTGAATCTCTCGAGGTCAACTTCACTTCCACCAAAGTTTACTCTCACTCCAACGGTATCAAGACCGTTTGTGACACCCTGATGACCGTTCAGGTCATTTTCCGGGTCTTCGATCAGGTTGGCTGAAGACATTTGCTGCGCAGTGCAGCTGAATTCGCATTCAGGTTCGTTCAACTTCTTCTCTAAATCGGTATCGTTTGGCAACATAGCACCACGAACTACCAGATCAGTATCCGGAGCATCCAGATTTCCTTCAGCCAAAGGATCGGTATCCCCTAAGGAGGGGAGGAGCTTTTCTCTCTTGAGAGAGAGGTTGCTGTCCTCAGGATCCAAGGATTGGAAACTGGCAGCGGAGGCGACGTGAGCGTCGGAAACAACTGAAAGTGACATGAGTAACTTTCGGTAATGATAATAAACTAATTTAACAAAACGAGCTTATTGGAGTAGAAGAACAGGAAACGCGAATTGCTCGCAGCGATTATTTGTACTTCTTGTTTGTGCACCACGGAAGTTGCAATTTTTGCAGCCAAGGCCGGCCACAGAAATAACTTGAATGACCATGGGTTCTCTGTGCTATCGCACGGGACCATAAACAGCTAACTAGAGCCACCCAAAGTGCAAAAATGTAATTTAGGTTGTGTACAGATTTGACACAACTCGTAAATTTTTTTGCACCCAAATCCAAATCCCGAGGCTAAAAATTCTGCCATTGGTGCGCGTGCAGGCTGCATGGACCAACATTACATGAACATTCCAGTGCAGAATGCATCGAATAGGCTGCAAACAACCAAATAAGCATCAGAACTTGTGAATGATTGACCATCAAATTTGTTGTGTGTGTGAGTAGTGGATTCTTGCTACTTCTTATTTATTTCATACTTTTATTGTATACGATAGTCTATTTATCGTCCAGACCAATAATCTCTTGCCACGTCTTGCCTTCTTTCTTCAACTCAGCCAACAAATCATCTCTAATGTGTGCTGGCAATCCTGGTCCCTTGTAGGCAAAAGCAGTGTAAAGCTGCACAAATGTAGCACCCGCTTTACCAAACTCAAGAGCATCCTTTCCGGAAGAAATACCACCACATCCCACGAGCACCAAGTCGGAGTCTTTGGTGTATTTACGAAGAGTTCTCAAGGCTTGCAACGACAATTGCTTCAACGGCTTACCCGACAAGCCACCAGTTTCATTGATAAGACTGGTGTTGGTAGTTTTGAGGCTAGAAACAGGGCGAGAGATGGTCGTGTTGGATATAATGATACCGTCGACCTTTGCAGATTTGGCAGAGCTTGCAATAGACTCGATTTCAGGCTCAGTAAGATCAGGAGCTACTTTGACCAAAACTGGGGGTAACAGGCCCACCAAATTGACACCTGCCGTGTCTCTTTCTTTGACTACGGTGGTCAACAAGTTGGTGAGTTTTTGTTCCGATTGAAGGTCTCTCAATCCCGGGGTGTTGGGAGAAGACACATTGATGACAAGAACATCGGCATACTGAGAAAGACGCTCTACACCCTTGACGTAGTCGTCGACCTCGTCGCCAAACTTGTTCTTGCCCAAGTTGATACCAAGTAATCTGCCGTCGCGGAACGAGTTGGACTCAGGCACTTGTCCATGGTGCAGCGCCAAAAGCTTGGAAAACCGCAATCTCAAAGAACTGATCACATTGAAGTGGCCGGTGGAGTTGAAACCATATCTGTTGATGACGGCCTCGTCTCGAGGCAACCTGAAAAACCGAGGCTGGGGGTTTCCCGGTTGTGCCAATGGGGTAATAGAGCCTATTTCCACATACGAAAACCCACAATTATACAATCCTTCTATAGCTTCACCATCCTTATCCAAACCAGCAGCCAATCCAATGGGAGAGTTGAGTTTTTTGCCAAAGACATCCACACTCAAAATGCGTGCGTCCTCGCCATAGACTTGTTCGTCCGATATACGAGGGGCCAACCCATACTTGAGCGCGGCAATGCCTAGTTTGTGTCCTTCTTCGGCGTCGGTAAATGCTCTGATCATAGGACAGAAAACGTACTCGTGAATGGCCGATCTCAGGTCGGCACAATAGTATCCACCTGCAACTAAAGCCGCTAATCCTGCTGCAAAGGAGACAGGACCGGGGATCATAGACCCCTGGGAGGGCGTCTTGCCTCTAATTGATCTTTGAAACGCCCGAAACATCGCTGGTGGTCAACACTGGCCGATGGGCGCTTTTGAAAGAGCCGCCACGTGACTTTCCATCGGCGTGTGTGCAGTACCCCGTATACAGTCCGCGATGCTGTTAGGAATCTAAAAATTTCCATCTCATCAGGCAAGACAACATAATGGGATCCAACGTGGCTAAGAACGGCAAGGTCGAGAGGCGAAGTACCGGCAAGTTCGAGCGCGGCTCAGGCACCAGGGGAAACTCTGCCAAAAGCAAAAGAGTCAGGGCCGGCTTACAGAAGATGGACCGCCAGTATCAAGAAGCCATAAGATCGGCAGAAGGAACCGAGATGTTGTTGCAGGAAGAGGCCGGGTTCATTGAGGCCGAGGGAATGGAGAAAACATACAAGTTTCGTCAACAGGATATCCAAGATCACGTAGATGTCAGTACCGCCAACAAGAAGTTTGACCTTAAGCTCGATGAGTTCGGGCCCTATACCATAGACTACTCGAGAAACGGAAGAGAATTGTTGCTCGGAGGAAGAAAAGGACATGTGGCGGTGCTTGACTGGAGAAAGGGGCTGTTGGACTGCGAGTTGCACCTCAACGAGACCATAAATGCCGTCAAGTTCTTGCACAACGACCAGTACATGGCGGTGGCCCAAAAGAAGTATACATTCATATATGACAAGACCGGGATGGAACTTCATAGATTGAAGCAGCACGTCGAATGCACGCTCCTTGACTTTTTGCCATACCACTTTCTACTCACCACCGCCGGAAACTCCGGCCTCTTGAAGTACCATGATGTCTCTACGGGTACGCTAGTAAGTGAGTTTCGAACCAAGCTCGGACCCACGCAAGCCATGAAACAAAACCCGTGGAACGCTGTGATGCATCTTGGCCATGGCAACGGCACGGTCTCGCTCTGGGCACCCAGCATGTCCACGCCGTTGGCCAAGCTCCAGTGCGCCAGAGGCCCCATCAGAGACGTGGCCATTGATCGAGAAGGCAAGTATATGACGGTGGCAGGGGCCGATAAAAGCATCAAGGTGTGGGACTTGAGGAAGTTGGAGGTGATGGACTCGTACTTTTCACCCACCCCCGCCAACTCGTTGGACATTTCGGACAACGGCCTTCTTTCGGTGGGCTGGGGCAGCCATGTCACTGTGTGGAAAGACATGTTCAAAAGTAAGCAAAAGGACCCGTACATGACGCACTTGTTGCCTGGATCCAGAGTAGAGAAGGTCAGGTATGTTCCCTTTGAAGATATCCTAGGGGTGGGCCACCAGAACGGGTTCAGCTCGCTAATTGTGCCGGGATCGGGAGAAGCCAACTTCGACGCATTGGAATTGAATCCGTTCGAGTCCGCCAAACAAAGACAGCAGAGCGAAGTCAGATCGTTGCTCAACAAGTTGGCTCCTGACACCATATCGCTTGATCCAAACGTCATTGGCAAAGTCGACAGAAGAGCAATGAGTGTAAGATTAAAGCCTGGCGAGATCAACGAGTTTGAAATTGCAAATAATCCCGATACAAAGCTCCAAGTGAGGCCCGACGTCAAGAGCAAGAACTCCAAGTTGAGAAGTCATTTGAGAAAGAAGACCCAGAATGTTATTGACGAAAGGAAGATGAGGGTCGAGCGCAACTTGAAGATGGAAAAGGAGGCCAGAGAGAGAATCAGCAAGGAGAAACAGGGTATATACGACGACGAGGATGTGTTGGACCTGGCATTGAATAGATTCAAGTAATACTATAAATCAAATATTGCGTGAAGAGTTGAAAAAAAATAAAGTAATGAGCTAGCTATCAATATAGTGTAATGTATTTCTAGTTATTGTGAAAGAGTATGATTAAGAGCTGGGCTTCTCTTTGAAATAGTATAATAAGTGGCTAGTAGTTTCAATTATTTGTTAATTGGTGAGCTACGAGGTATACAATTTTGTCTAGAGTGGAGTTTTCCCACACAAGACCGTTGATGGTATCCTCCTCTATGGTCTCCCCTGTAAGCTCGAGATGTACTTTCGATTGTGGCTTTTCGTTTTCTCTTTTTGCTTGGATGAACAAGTCGATTCTTTGCAGGTCCGCCACTTCCAAAGAGCCAACCATCAGCAAGGCAGTGGCTGCTAGCGGCGAAGAGGTCGTTCCGATCCGCACGAGGAGTCTGCAGAGACGGGCGATGTGGTTGATGTCCGAGAGTATTATCGCCTTGAGCAAGTTGATGGCCTCCAACTCTTTGATGGAGTCACCCTTGACGTGGTTGACCAAGATCTTTTCCAAGAGACCGACCTGGTGGATAAGTCCTTCAGGCACCACGTATTGCGCTGGATCCAAGAGGTAGTCAATGGCGTATTCGTGTTCGAAATGCCGCGAGTACGGGTTAAAGCCACCGACTAGAAAGTCCTCGTGGCGTAGCAACGACAAAAGAAGGTGGTATAGTTTGTACGGACTAATGAGCTCGTTCACACTGGAGTCGGAAGCAATGGGTGTATCGGGCAACAAAGCAAGCCACCTGATTGTGGACTCGATAAACGGCAAGTCCCTCTCTTCTGTACTCATTGCTTCTGTGCTTATTTTTCGCAGCCAAAATGCAGCATCCAAATCGAGTAATAGACAAATGGTAGATGGAAGGTAGACAGGTAGGCAGGTAGAAGGTAGAAGGTAGGCAGGTAGGCAGACAGCCAGACAGTGTACAGGTGTCTGTATCTAGAGGTGGCATACGATATAGTCCATTATAAATAGCGATAATTAGTGAAGCCACTCTATAATGGAAGATTGGACGGCTCATGCTAAGCAAGTTTCTGATTCGGCAATGTCTCATCTCATCGAGAGTGCTTTGACGAGCCACCGGAGGATGTTTCTGCAGCACACAATAGGATATTCAGCATCAATTTGCACCTGTTTTCTCATTGTATGAATTATTGAATACCCAGAATATATAGTTGAATTGTATGGAACTGTAACAACTTTATGTGCTGGAAGAAAACCAATCATTTCGTATCGATTGAAATCACTAATAATGAATTCTGAGACCGAAGTACATGTACACGAGATGGCAACAAGCATGAGGTTGTGACGATAACTTGAAAAGACCAAGAATGAAAATGCAATAGAGCTCAGGTAGCCCTATATGATTCTCAAATTTAGTCCGGCTACGTAGCTTGCTAGTATATGTAGAGTTGAGTAAATCGAAACATTTTGCTAGTAGTTATATTACAGAACCATAAAGGTATCTTGAGTATATTACACAAGTAGAGACGAACCTCATTTAGAATATTCTTGGCTTCTATACGATCTACTTAATGAGAAGTACGCGCGGTGATGGAAAACTTGGAGTAATCCACGGTAATAAAGTCGCCTAGCACACTAGTGCCCGAGCCAGTATTGGAAGATTGAACTGAAGAGCCGGTGTTGATAGCATTGTTGAACATCTCGACCAAGCTGATTTCCGATTTGATGAATTCCAATATCACCTTGAACTTTCCTAGCGACTTTTGGTTGTGTTTGTGGAGTTTTTCCTCCAAGTTCAAATCCGTGATGATTTTGATGAGTTTAAGCGAGTGTTCGGCGTCTTCGTGGGTTTCGGACGTATACGCTTCAGACTGTTCGGAGCTTTCGTGGTTGATTTTCTGGTCCAATACAATGTACCAGGCGTTAGCGATTTGTTCGTAGGCGAGCAGTTTGGTGTACCGGAACTCGTTGTTGGTGAAGTTTGGTAGCTCATGGATGAGATCAGTGACGTGATCGAGGAATATCAAGGAGTGGGAAATGTTGGATTCTATAGGCGGCAAGAAGTGGAGAATGAAATCGGAAAGACAGTTTAAAAACTCGTTCAAATGTGGCTTGATACGAAGGTACGAATAGTCGCTTTCGGTGTCACACTTGTACGGCAAATGAGTGAAGATTTGGTTTAATTTTTCCTTTAAAAGGGCCAACGAGTTGTTTATACTAGGTTTGGGGGCCATGGAGTTGACTGTAGATGCTATTTCGGGGTGTATTTGGACCAAATCGGCCAACAAGCTTTGCAAGGCCTTCTGGTCCAAGACCTCGATCATTCGATTGATAGGTAGACTTTGGCCCAAAATACGTGGCGTTTTGGACTTTTTGAATTTGGAGATAGATGACGGGGTATACTTTCTGGAAAAGGTCTTGGATGATGGGTGATGCAGTGTAGATGGCGAGTTTTCGTCCTCCAGAAGGCGTCTTTTCTTGATATTTGTGGATGTTTCCATGTGCTGGTGGTCGTTAATGCTGGGAGTATATCTTGGAGTGCCGGTCGGGACGACTGGACTAATGGGAGATTGATCAATGTGTTTGGGCTTGAATCCCCAATGGAACCCTGCAGATACCATGGTTTTTTTTTACGAAATTTAAACAGGCACAGAACTATCTGATGTGTTTCGCTGTCACTGCGTGTTCTGTGATTGATCCCTTGTGGTACTGGCTGTAGCGGAGAAGCTCTTATTTGCTGTTGCAAGCAGAACATTGACGATGGCGTCGTTTCAGTTACCCGGATTCGGGGATCCGGGGCTGTGTGCAGGAAGCGCGGCTGAGGTGTTTGCGAGCAGGTGTACAAATTGAAGCTTTGAGATACTGAACAGGAGAGGAGGCCGATGGAAGTTGGATTGTATTGCTCTGAGAGCGTATGTGTTTAAGAGCTGCCTAGTGAGTATCTACTTTATTGCTTTGCGAGTGCTCGCTGCGTTGTCACCAGGCTGTACCAGTAACTCATTGACTCGCCGTTTTATTATATATTATCGATCATACACTAGTATGTCAAAGACCACAATAAGATCTGCACTCTTTGTTCTATTTGGGTGTTTGTCATAGGAAGACCACTACTGCTCAATCGTCCCATATCTTTGTCCACTAGTTGGTATCATTATATATCTGGCAGAGTGCTAAGCCAGTACTATCTAAAAGTCATACTACTACTTAGCCATATTCCCAGTTTGCTAATTCGATTGTAGTTCTATTGCACTAGAGCAATGTCTTTCTTTTTAAATCACATAGAGTCATGCTAATACGCGTTTCAAGCATAGAGTCTAGTTCACCATACCCAGTTAGAACTCGTTTTTATTTTCGTTCTTCCATTTTTCGCAGCCATTTGTACATGAGGTTCATGACTATTCCGAATTGATGCAATTGCAAGGAATGGAGCCAAGTCGAGCCGGGATTAAAGCATATGACCAGTAGATTTCAAAATATTATTAGGCTAGTAACGTGCGGAGTGTAGCCTTAGATAATTATAGGCCTGTGGTTGACTCTCATCTAGTGGGTCAGATTCCACTTGAGATAGAATATTCACCATAGCGTGGATCAAATGAGACTACGGTAGAGTAGCTATTATTATTTGATATGAGCCGTTGATTGCCAATTGCGGTACATCAGCGTGAACCTATATTTTATGTCGTTATGCACCAGTGTCAGGGTTATGTTATAGTCATATATATTTACTGTTACATATTAGTAGTAATCATTTCCTTCATATTCAGAGTCACTAAAACTCAACTCGTCTTCATCGTCAAATGCGCTTTCCGAATCCTGGTCGTAATCTGCTTCATTGAATCCAACGTATCTGTTTCTCTTGATTTCAACCTCGTCGTCCGAGACAAGCTCCTCGTCGTTGTCTTCGTTGGTCACCTTGGAGTTGGTGAAGTTTCCTCCATTGCTATCCTCCTGGTCTTCCTTCTCTTCTAATTCGATCTTGAGCTCATGCATTATGTCGCAACATTCAGCAAGCAATGCATTAAGAGTGCCTTGGCCCTCGGGAATTTGGTTATTAATAATGAACTTGCCGTCTCTACGGAGATTGTCCAACGATGCCAATTTGAACTGGAACGGGTACAACTCACGGAGGTTGTTGAGTCCGTCAATACGCTTGATCTCAAGCAAGCACTTCCTCACCGTAGACAACTGGTTGTGGATCGGCTGCAACGACTCGCTGACCGGCTCAGAACTCTCAAGAAGCTTGTAGATGAGAGAATAGCATCTTCTGAGCAAATAGAGAATGAGAATCTGGTTTTTACGGAAATTTTGGGTAATGGCAGTGGCTTCGGCTGAGTTGCCAGAAACTGACTGGATACTCTTGATGCTTTCATTGTGTTTTATTCTTTCGTCGTCAATCAACTTCAACTGTTTTTGGTAGTTGTACAAGTCTGTTTCTCTCAACGTCCATCTTCTGGTGATAAGAAGGTTTTCCAAGGTATATTTGAGATCAATGAGTCTGGAATAGAGACTTTCAAAGCCTTTATTGATCTCTTTTAGTTCTTTATTGTCTTTAAATTTCAAAAGAGACTCAAATAATCCGGACAAATGGGTGGTATCGTTTTGAATAGAAAGATCGTTAAGTAGGTTGTTACAGTCGTCCATAAGTCCATTCAACACTGCCTGAGAAGCCACTAGTCTTTTGTCGCCTGCTTTCCCATCTATCACTTCAGTGGTGTCCCTAGAGGACTCTATACGTTTCAATTCTTGCTTGAACTCATTTATTTTAGCCACGATTTCTTCTTGGTCCTGCTGTGGACGGTATAATGCATCTGGGGCTTTTTCGGAGTTCGCTGGGTTATTTGTAAGGTAATTCAAAATCGATTTACGAATGGTTATCAACTGTTTGAAGGTCGATTCAAGACCAGCAGGAATAGTTTTGACATTCTCTTCGAGGTCGTTATACAAGTTCTGGCACTTATTGAGCTTGACCTTGAGTATAAGGTGTTCCTCCATCTTGTGGATATTGGTTTTGGAAGGAGGATCGCTGTATATCTTGGAGGTTTCCGGGTACATATCCTCATCGTCGTCGTCGTCATCTCCCTGATTTGAGTTTACGATCTGTTCTATATCAGCGAGTCTCTGTTTTATAGGCTTTAAATCGTCCAATGTGTAGACTTGGCCTTCACGCAAATGGTGAAGAAACTTATAGACTGTGGATAGCGAGGAGTATGTTGCGGGTGCGTATTTCGTCAAGCCACAGGTTAAAAAGCATAGCGACACCAATTGCCAGATATCGTCGATGATCAGGTCGTTCGCGTTGGGCAAGTTGAGCGTTATCCCTTTGAGTTCCTCGTCTTTTCTGGTTAGTTTCAATTCGTGGAGAAGGTTCAAAAAGTCGTCATAGATTCGACAGATTTGTTTGGAATTGAAGAAACTGTTGCGGTCGTTCTTGATGGTCAATAACAAGTTGTGCATTTCACCAAACTTTTCGTACAAAGACCTCTCGTAAGCGGGCACCGTTTTGGGGAGTGTGGGCTGGGATGGTGTTCCCGACCTGCTGCTAGCCCCTGATGTTGGATTCATCACTATTGGTTTTAGTGGGATGGTTATTGTATTGGTGTTGGTGGTTGCGATTCTATTTGCCGTTAGTGTTGTTCCAATCACTTCCGGAAATGTATTTGGTGTGCAAAGTGGGGTACTTGGTTCAAGTGCAGTGGAAAAAGAAGTCGGCAACTAATTGTAACCGTATACAAAATGCAAATAGTTTGGCCTAAGATAAGCTGTGTCTTTGTGGTGGCAACGTCCGGGCGGTGAAGATATATTAGTTGGTTGTGGGTCACGTGGCCCGGGTGTCAGTCCCCTTACGACGCAGGCTCACTAGGCTCCGGGGTAGTTGGTCTTCATACACTGTAACACACTGTATGTCGGCAGGTTGGAAACACTGGCACTCCATGCAGGATTTGATGTGGATGTAGAATAATGTATGTGTGGTAGTATGGTCGAAGGTAGAGTCGTGGTAATGTAGGGTACGTATTAGTGAGAAATGATGACTCGTAGGAAGAGTTGGCACTTTTAGTGAGAGAGGGTAGGGGTGAGACATCACTTGGTCTACGAAAGTTCACGGGGACTCCTCTGAAGAGAAGGCTAATACATTTAATATATAGCTAGATTGGATCTGACCGTACTGTAACTATTTGCACCCTCTCTCGCTCAAGTAGGGATGGACTATAGAAGGTGGGGGATGTTCCGGGGGTGAGAAGAGATCGGCACGTGCTCGTTCGACTTCCGGCCGCCTGGGTCACCAGCATAGGGCCTCAGAATAATCGGCACAACAGACCATAAAAAATGAGAAAAAGGGGGTGTGTAGCAGGAGATGGCTATTAGGAGAGCCGATGCCAAATTATGGCAGCTTCGGGAGTCTGCACGAGCGTCCATCAACACCTGAAAGAAGATACGGCCCGCGTCACGTGAACACAACCGAAATAGATAAAGTGACTAACCAAATTGAATACTGATATCAACTACCTAAATAGTACAGTTCTTCACGAAAGCTCGATATAAAATGCCAGAAAACTCCTGTAGTAAGAGTAGGCTGATGCTCGAATGGGCATTACTGGTGTATATCTACAGCTCCGCGATCACTCTCACAACAAAGATGATGTTCTGTGAAGTTGTTGTGTGTTGGTGTATACCGTAGATAGCGATTTCCCATCTGTATTGTAGTTAGTGATTACCACTGGGTTTAGCGGTTAGTGGTAACTTGTATTACTATAAAAAACACCAAAGAAAGTAGTTGAAGAAATAAAGGACAGGCATACTGCTTCATAAATATTGACAGAGAGAGAAGGGGTATAAGTAGATTATGCATCCGGGTTGGCTACTTGGAGTACGTGCCTGGAATAGTCGGCGTCGTCCGCCAACGATCCTTCAGAAAGTCTTCTTCTTCCCATCATTATTGGGTTCATTCTAGGGTCTGTAAGTCCGCTAGGTGCCGATAAGCCCAGTATGCTGTTTGAACCTGCAGAGTGGTCAGAAGGATGGACAAATGGGTTTGCCATGGGCATGTCCAAAGGAGACTTGACTCTCTTTGAGCCCTTGGCGGTATTGCCTCTTCCAAGCGAAGCGGGTTTATCGTAAAACTCCTCTTCGTCGTCGTCGTCGTAATTACGGCGTTTCAAAAAGAAGAATATGGCCACTATAATAAGTGTCAAACCGGCAATGCCTCCCACTACACCACCCACAATCGCCCCCGTATTAGTAGATTTCTTACTATTTTCGGACTTAGGCTTTTCAGATGAGGTTGATGTTGACGAGCTTGTTGGAGTAGATTTGGTGACGGTTTTGTACGATACGGAGTCTCCACTGGAAGCAGTCACTACAGTAGAACCATCAGACAGTTGAGGGGACGAGGTTATGGATGAGGCGTCAGTAGAACTAGCTTTGGAATGGCTGGAGGTGGTGGATGTGCTCGAGGTTGATGATGAGCTAGATGATGAGGTGGAGGATGGGGCGGAAGACGATGAAGCGGAGGAAGGGGAAGAACTGGAAGACGCGGCTTGTGAAGAGCTGTCGCTAGAAGTATCGGTTCCATCACCCTTGTAAACAGAATAAGCCGAATCACCACCACAAACCTCCTGATCGAAGCCGGCGCATGTCGAGTCACAGTTCGAAGACGACGTGGTGGAGCCGGGAAGGGAATTCAAACAGTAACACTCGTTACCGTTAGTAAGGGCCACATAGGGCGAGTTTTCGCACACTGATATACAATGTGCCGAAGACTGGTATATAAAAGTGCCCTTGGAGCTTCCAGACACCGAGGAGTAACATCCCAAGGGCGTGTTGGCAGAAACCCAACTAACCAAAGAAAGGAGTATCAAAAAGTACATCGAAAACACGAAAGCACTTGACTAACAAGTTACCAGTAATGGCTGTGATGTGGTATATTTTTGGATGATTGATGTTGCCAGTTTTGGCGTAGCGGACTGAACGAGGGACTGGCTGGGAATGGTTTCGTGGAAGAAGGAACGGATAGTGGTGGGAATCACTGAACCAAAGTCTCGTGGAATATTCTTGTGCTGTTCAGGCAGTCAACCAGTTGTAGTTTGGTACCGGCTAATGAATCTTGCCGGACACGACGTTTGTGCACGAAATTTTTAACCCTTACGGTGATTTTTGAAATTTCGCGTCAAAAAGAAATTCGCGCGAAGGGGTAACGAGGAGGCACGCGAAGAGGGTACGAGGGTCAGCAGAGACAGGCGCTGATGGACACAACAGGTTGGACAGGGTGATGGTGAGGAGAGCGAAGGTTGGGGGGTGGAGAGAAAGGTCCAGCAAGCTCTGCCTGAATTCAATGGCATTATTGTGTGGTAAGTGTTGGTGCGTCCCCTTTGCAACCGTTTTGTACTCAGAGGGGTAAATACAGGAGCGTGCCAAGTCCAGACTAATACTAGCAATGTTTACAATAGTCGTATTTGTCAATGCGTGTTCTTGATCTGGACTACCAAATCTGTATGTGATCTAGACACAATTACTGCTAAGAACATCGCCAAAGATTTTGACACCAGCATAATATTACCTATATAGTTCTAACACCGCCCATTTGCGTCCATAATGGTCCGCTCTATGATATCAACCCCTCAAAGACTGTCGTATGAGTGATATCTCTCTGCGGGTCTTCTGCGAGTACGCAGTTGAGATTGGACTCGACGTTTTCTGGTGCTCCAACTCGCACTGCAACACCATCTCTCGGTACGCCCTCGACGCGTCCTCGACAAGTGCGGGCGTCACCAAAGGAACCAGTTCCCATGCCAATAGAACGTTTACTAACCATTTTTCGGCGCGCACGGGATCTATGCCGTAGAACTTGCCGAAGTACCGATCAAAGTGGCTGATGAGAATTTGTTTCACCGCCGCATCGTCGCTGTCGAGTGCACTGGCGCCGCCGTGGGCAACCGCGTACCGAAACCGCGGCGAAAACATCATCCGCGACGCAAGTCTGCTCCTGTGGGCCACCACCGCCTTGAAGTCACCAAGACTGTGCTCGTTCTCTAGTAGTTTGTCCATCAACAACGTATCGTTGATGGCTGAATATGCGATCGACACCTCGCGTGAAGGCGCCCGTTCCACCGTGCTGGCGGTGCGCTGGCTCCGCATGTATGGGCTGACGGTTCGCACTGTCGCCTGGGGAATTTGCAGCCGCGACGACGCGCGCGCCGCGGCTTCAACCAGCACACGAGGGTGGCTCGGAGACAGTTTGGTTCCTAGCCACCCGCCTTCGCCCATATTCACCTCCTGGATCTTCAAGAATATCCGCTTGCACAAGATCTCAAACGCCACTTCGCCCTCCATCTCGTCGCACCGCAGCAATCCCGCTAGTACAGCGGGATCCATGGTGCTGAGGTGCGCTAGCGAGCGCTCATCGCGCGGCAAAAACACAAGCATGTTTTTTTCCCCCTTCCTGATCCCTAGCGAGCTCCGCAACTCCAATGGATCGTGGCTGATGTATCTACTACTGGCCGGCACTCCTTTGGGGGCGTTGATTCTGAGTCCGTAGCTGCGTATACTTTTGTCGTACCTAAGGTGTTCCTTCAAGCTCTTTTGGATATCGATCGAGAGCCTTTGCAAGCAGTGCACATCGTTGGTGGTGAAATACCGCGCTATAGCCTGGGCGTAGTTGAGTTTGTTGGCGAGACTAAGCTCGGGGTTTCGCACAAAATATGAGTTTGCTTGCGGATGAAGCACTTTTTCCTGTAGCTTTGCGATTGTTTGCGGGATCTCATCAACGAGTTTGGGGTTGCTCGCAAGAAATGGTTTGAGGTTGAATTGGTACAAGATGCCATACGTGTAGATCTGGCGGCCAAATTGGTTGGTGAAATGGTTCAAGTACCGCGTGTCCAACTTCTTGACCGCCTCGTAGAACGGAGACACTCTTGCTTGCGGGCCGGTGTGCGATTCGGCATCCTCAAGAATCTGGAGCACGCTTTCCATCCCCCGGATCGAAAACGTCTCCAAACTGCTCAAGCTTTTGGCGAGGTTTATGGGCGGAACATCCACCTCTGGTTCATTTTTGGGGGGGTTGCCGGAGTAGCAACGCCTCTGTCGTGCTACTGTCTCGAGCCTTCGTACCCTGAACATGGTGATCTCATCGTCAGCAAATCCGCCGGTTTTGTCGAGGGTGTGGGTCACGTGACAGGTCTCGTCCCCATTTCCCGGGCAGAGTAGTAGTGCCCTGCAAACTCGCGGAGCCACTTCTCGTCAATCACCATGCAGTTCCTCATGTACTCTCTGCTGGTGAGAACCAATTCGTGGTACAAGACCATTCGGGGCGGCGGCTTGACCGGGTACAATGCGGACGACGGATGCACAAACACCGCCTGGTTCCGCTTGAGGTGGCGGTACGAGTCGCCCATCTTCGAAAGACGCACCACGTTGGGAAAGAACCCCGCCACGATGGCCTTTTGGACCATTTGGGTGGTGTTGGCGTCGGCCGCTTCCCCCGGGGCTCCGATTGCAACCTTCCTGCATAGAGCCCCTAGTTGCGTGCGGATTTTTTGCACCCGTCTCAAAGTTTTATACTGTAGAAAGTGATCTTGACACCAGACATTGGAGTACCCGGAGTCGACCCAGTCGTTCCATATTTTGAGGAGGGTGAGGTGGTCACCAGCAGCACCGGACGCGGCCGCCAGTTCGGCGAATTTTTGGTGCGCTTTGTCTGCGTGCTCCTTCTTGTCTTTGGGCCTGTAGTAGAGCGTGGTGGCTTCACCAAGCATCGAGATGATCGACAAGATCTCGTCGAACACTCCGTATTTGGAGCTTTTCAAGAGACACTTGGTGAACATTGGATCCAAGGGGAACTGGGCCATTGTTCGGCCCACGCCAGTAAGTTCGCCGGCTGAGCTCAAGGCCCCCAAGGCGTACAACAACTCCAAGGATTTGATAATGGATTCGGCACTTGGCGGGTCCATGAAATCAAAATGGACTATGTCGTTGACTCCGAGCGAGAGAAGAAGTAGCACCACCGACGTTAGTTTTACCCGGAGAATCTCGGGAATAGGGTTGGCTTCCAACTCGTTGTAGAAAGACCACTTGGTGTACAACCGAAAGCACTTGCCAGGCCCCACTCTTCCAGCTCTACCAGCACGCTGGTCTGCCGATGCGCGCGAGCACGGCACCACCACCAAGCTTTCCATACCGGTGCTGGCGTTGTATATGTTCTGCTTGACGTATCCAGGGTCAATCACATAGCTGATTCCGTCGATGGTGATGGAGGTCTCGGCGATGTTGGTGGCCAACACCACCTTGCGCGAGTCGGGGGGAGTTGGCTCAAAGATCTTCTTCTGTTGTTCGCTGGCAAGATTGGCATATATCGGGCATACGAGGAGTGGCTTGATCTGCGACCCCAACTTAGAGACCAGCTCGTTCAAGCTCTCTTCCATGGTTTCGATTTCCTCCTGGCCTGTCAAGAACACCAATATATCGCCCGGCAACTCTTGGGTCAAGTGGATCTGGAAGATGGTGGTGATGGCGGCCTGGATGAAGTTGGCCTCGGGGCTCTTTGTATAGTGGATTTCCACCGGAAACCTTCTGCCAGGAATGTTCAAGATGGGGGCGCCGCCAAAGAAGTCGGAGAACTTGGAGGCGTTGATGGTGGCCGACGCAATGATAAGCCTGAGGTCGGGCCGGGTGGACATGATGCCTTTGAGAAGACTGAGAAGGATCTCGGTCGAAAGCGTCCGTTCGTGGGCCTCGTCGATCATAAGCGCACTGTAACTGGAGAGCCGGTCGTCGTTCAAAAACTCGCGCAACAACATACCATCGGTCAAGTACTTGATGGCGGTCTTCCCGGGGGTGGACTTGTCGTCGAACCTGACATTGTAGCCTACCTCTTCGCCCACTTTGCACCCAAACTCGTCGGCTACTCGTGAAGCCACCGAGGTGGCCGCAACCCTTCTGGGCTGCGTACATCCTACCACCATCGGACGACCGTCTTTCCGCTCACAATACCCTGCTTCGTACAAGTACTGAGGCAACTGGGTGGTTTTACCCGAACCGGTCTCTCCTACTACAATAAGCACCTGGTTTTCGTCCACCGCGCTGAGAAACTGCTGCTTGTACTGGTACACTGGAAGCGACATCCGCACATCCAGCAACGACGTCCGTGCCTGTGAAGCTGGCACCTCTTCGTCGCCCAGTAGCGCCTCGTCCTGGTCAAAGTCCACGTACTGCGTCTCGTCAAATACATACTCGTACTTGTCTTGATCGGGGAGGATGATCTTGTCAGTGTCCACTGCCGAAAACTGAGTTGCTTTCTTCAACTGTTCTGCCTCCCATTGGTTTTCATACCGGGTATCTTCCTTCACTTTGGCATGGAGCAACTCGTGCTTCGACTGCCGGTCTTGGCCTCTAAAGGCTTGATACATATCTCTGTTTCCCTCAGACTCATCAGTCTTGTTAGTCTTGTGTTTACTTCCACTCTTATGCTCAGTGTTGGTGTTCTCCGTTGCAACAGGTGTGTCCGCGCTACGCCCGTTGTCTTCTCGTGCACTCGCCGCGTCCGCACCATCGCCAAACTCGCTCTCGCGCCGTTTTCTGCGCACGCCCTTGCCTGTTTGCACCTTTTCCATCTCTGTCGTCGTGGAGATCTCGCGATGATTTGATCATCGCAAATCAAAATTTATTCAATCGATCTTGCACCATTCACACACAAATAGTACACCGGACTACTTCAGACCGTTGGATTAAATTGGACGACTATGGACCCTACTGGTGAGACGGAATCTATTCAGTCTGGGGTGTCCCGCCCAGAACCAGGCGAGCCCGTCAGCGGGATGAAAAGCTCGCGGATCTTCCCCGACCCACACGATTCCACCTCGTCGTTTTTTATGTCGTCGGAACCAAACAAGCCGGCAAAGACCCCTCGAAAATCGTCGTACATTCCTCCGTGGACAGAGCCTTACATCATCGGGGTGGCAGGAAACTCGGGTTCAGGCAAGACTTCGGTCTCCCAAAAGATCATTCAGGCTCTCAACCAGCCATGGACGGTGTTGCTTTCGTTCGACAACTTCTACAACCCTTTGACCGAAGACGAAAGAAAATTGGCGTTCCAAAGCAAATTCGACTTTGACATGCCGCAGTCTTTCGACATGGACTTGGTCTACGAGACGGTCAAGTCGTTGAAAAGAGGCGAGAAGACGTCCATTCCCGTCTACTCATTCAAACTACACAACCGGACGTCCAAAACCACCACCATTTACGGCGCCAATGTCATTATTATCGAAGGAATCTACGCTTTATATGACAAGAGATTGTTGGACTTGATGGACATCAAGCTCTATGTCGACACCGATCTCGACATCTGCTTGGCCAGAAGATTGACGAGAGACACCTTGCACCGTGGAAGAGACGTGGCGGGTGCTCTTGCCCAGTGGGAAACCTTTGTCAAGCCCAACGCCGTTCGGTACGTGCTTCCTACCATGAATAATGCCGACTTGGTATTGCCCAAAGGCTTGGAAAACGAAACGGCCATCTCGCTAATGATCCAGCATATCCAAAACCAGCTCTCGATGAAATCCTCTCTACACATACAGCACTTGAAGAACAAGGGCGTCGATCTCTCGTTTGATATCGAGGCGGTTCCAAACTTGAAATTGCTCCCTATGACCAACCAGACCAGTGTGATCCACTCCATTTTGTTTGACCAAAACACCGAAAGAGGCGACTTTATATTCTATTTTGACCGCATCTGTGGCTTGATCATCGAAAAGGCCATTGAGTTTCTTCAAAACTACGACCACATCACCGTGTGTACCACCTCCAACAACACCTACGCTGGTTTGAGAGCCACCGACGAAGTCATTGCTGTCAACATCATCAGGTCGGGCGACTGTTTCATGAACTCTCTCAAGAAGACCTTTCCCGAAATATTGATTGGGAAGTTGTTGATTCAGAGCGACTCTTTGACTGGAGAACCACAATTGCATTACGAATCCTTGCCCCCCACCATTCAAAACCCCAACAAGAAGATCCTTTTGTTTGACTCGCAGATCATCAGTGGCGCCGCTGCTATCATGGCAATCCAAGTGTTGTTGGACCACAAGGTCAAGCAACAAGACATAGTGCTTTGCACCTACCTCTGTACCGAAATCGGGTTGCGTCGAATCAAAAACTTCTTTCCGTTGGTCAGAGTTGTCATTGGCAAGTTGAGTTCGATGGAAGCCAAGGAGAAGACGTGGTATAACGAAGAGGGATTCACTGACAAAGACTGGATATTCAGACACCGGTTCATCGACAGTTTGTATTTTGGAACCGATTGACCATGATACATGACTGTATAACCCATCTGTTTATTTTGCATAATATGTGAATATATAAATGGAAAGATACTAGACTACCTGTAGCCAGTATCTAATGTACTAAGCTTGGCTACACACTATCCAGTAGTTCTCGTAGAAGCTATGAGACTTTTCTCAGCCGGCCCTTTTGGTCTGCCTCGTACCTGCCGAAGTCAAGGGTCCTGTATGGTCAGATTACTCTCGGGTTGTCAAACTTGAGTGCTACAGATTTGCGGCGCTGGTGATTTTTGCAACCAGATTGAGGAGGACTCTTCGGACTATCAGGCTTATTGGAACTATTAGGACTATCACGCGAGAGGGACTGGGTCGATTTCTGGTTGTGCATGCTGGCAAGCTCTTGGTTTAAGCTGCTGACATCACACAAAGATACGCGACGCTTGTGGTTCGTGGTCTCTTCAGTCTCATTCTGGCTCTGTTTTGCATACAACAAGTGTGCGCTGACGGGGCTGTTGTTTGCACCGCCGTCAGACTCCACTTCTATTCCTCGAAATGACATGATTATGTTGTTTGAACGAGCTGATCTGGGTCCCTTTATACCAAGACACGGTATACACATTTTGGGACGGTGTGCAGGAAACAGCAATCATCACGCCACATGCAAGATCCTGTAGGGGTACGCTCAGGAAATCCGTCCCGCGGGTCCCCGTTAAGGATTTAGGGACGATATATTGCTGCAGGGGCAACAGTATTCGCACGAAGAAAATAGAGCGTGGCCACCAAGGATGGTCATTTGTGTCCTGGATACCGATGACCCGGTCAATAGCCGTGGGTGCAAAGAAATGGCGAACTGCAGAAAACGTTGTATTGATGTAGGGCAAGGCTAATGAATGTAGCAGCCGTTCGCATTGTTCTCGAATGATTCCCACGCACCTCTTTTCGCAACTTCGCAGCGAGTGCGAGTGCGAGTGCGAGTGCGAGTGCGAGTGCTATGAGTGCGAGTGCGAGTGCGAGTGCGAGTGCTATGAGTGCGAGTGCGAGTGCTATGAGTGCGAGTGCGAGTGCTATGAGTGCGAGTGCTATGAGTGCGAGTGCTATGAGTGCTTGGTAGCTTTTAGTAAGTGCTTGGTAGTTCCATGAGTGGTGTTGAGTGCAGGCTTTTTTTATCAGTGGTGGTTTTTTTTGGTGGTTTCTGCAGTGCGATACTATCGCCACACTATTGAACAGATGGTATCACCCCTACGAGTAATTGATACATACACCAAATTCTGCTCTATACTTCAAAGATGCTGGTTAGCTACATTGTTAAGTTGAGCAGTTGAAAAGAAAAGTTTTCGGGTTGCACAGCCTATATATATTTGCATCTTTTTTCTAGAATTCGACCAAATCTGGCGAGAATTACTTTGGGAGGAAAGTATCTTGAACAGTTCTTTACCACTATTTGGCTGTACTCGGGAGTCTATTACTTGCCTTTTGATTTGGCTGTACGAGTACGCTACTCACCTCATTGTAAGTATAATGTTGCCCTTCACATTCTTGGTACTTTCTCACAATCTACCCAGTATACTATTCGTCTAGAGTATATTTTGGTGTTTAGTCCTTTTATCGTAACCCGCGCCACAAACACCCCGCACTCCAATCAGAGTCGAACACTTGCAACTACGCTTGACGCCAGGTGGCCCCCGCTGCGGAGATGTAATGCCGCCACTGCCAGCCAATCTATATTATACCACCAACTATATAAAGGCCAAACCCCCATTGGGCGGTTCTCCCTTTATCTATTCTTTCTGTATCGATCTGGTTATTGGTTATCGCACTTTCGCTGCTCAATTGAGTCAACTTTGAGTCGCCGCTGATATTCTCAACTAGCACACAAGTATGATGTTATCCAGGCGCCTCGTTCACAATGCCAGGAGCGGCATGAGACCAGTCATGAGCTATTCGACATTCACTCCCGCACCTCCGCTCAAACCCGCCGATCTCAACCAGAACGTCATTGACGCCCAGTACGCCGTGCGTGGTGCTATCCCGATACGAGCCGACGAGCTCCAGTCGTTGATCGACGCCAATCCGGATCTGCACGGGTTGCCGTTCCCAAACATCATCAATGCCAACATCGGCAATCCCCAGCAACTAGGCCAAAAACCGTTGACGTGGTACCGTCAGGTATTGCTGATTCTCCAGCACCCTCAACTATTGAAACATGCGGTGGATTACCCCCAAGATGTCGTGGAAAGAGCCCGCCAGTTGCTCGACAGCTCACAGTCCCTTGGTGCGTACTCACACTCCCAGGGGGTTCCGTATATTCGGAAGTCGGTGGCTGATTTCATTGCCACAAGAGACGGCTATCCGTCGTCGCCAGACAGTATTTTTTTGACCTCCGGAGCCTCTGCTTCTGTCAGTTATTTATTACAGCTATTATCTTCGGGACCCAACTCGGGGTTCCTCATTCCCATTCCGCAGTATCCGCTCTACACCGCCTCCATTGCATTGAATAATGCCAAGCCCATTGGCTATCATCTAGATGAGGATAACGGCTGGTCCACCGACCCTGCGCAAATCAGAAAACTCATAAAGGAAAACCGCGACCTCGGCGTCGATATCAAGGCCTTGGTGGTTATCAATCCCGGCAATCCCACCGGTTCTACGCTTGATAAACCCAATATGGTAGAACTCATCAATATCGCGGCAGAACACGGTATTTTGATTATTTCAGACGAGGTTTACCAGGAAAATGTATTTGAGGGCCAGTTCATCTCTATGAAAAAGGTATTGAGTGAATTGAAGCAGTCCAATGCACATCTCTACGGCTCGGTCCAATTGGTATCGCTCCATTCGGTGTCTAAGGGAGTCAGTGGGGAGTGTGGTCAACGTGGTGGCTACATGGAATTGGTTGGATTCTCGCCCGAAGTCCAGGCTCTTCTTTTCAAATTGGCCAGCATCAACTTGTGCTCGGTGGTTAGCGGGCAATGTGCTGTAGAATTGATGGTCAATCCGCCAAAGGAAGGCGACGAGTCTTATGAACTTTACAAGAAGGAGGTTACCGCCATCAACAACGACCTTCGGACCAGAGCCCATGCATTGCACGGGGCATTTGAAGCCATGCAGGACGTTAGTTGCGACAAGCCAAAAGGTGCCATGTATTTGTTCCCCAGACTAAACTTTACCCCCGAAACATACTCCAAGCTTTTTGACAAAGCCAGTGAGTTGGGAAAACAGGTGGACGATATTTACTGTATTGAGTTGTTGGAAAACACCGGTATATGCTGTATTCCTGGTAATGGATTTGGCCAGGTCAAGGGGACTTATCATCTCAGAACTACATTTTTGGCTCCCGGCACCGAATGGGTCGACAGATGGACAAAGTTCCACAACGAGTTTGTGAAGAAGTACCACGATTGACCAACTAGAGGAAAATCTAGAGAAAAGAGACCCTACCCGAACTAGACCACTACTATTTATAAGTCTTTATCTATATTATACACGATTGTAGAAGTTACGATGAGGATGTATTACGGTACACATTGCCCAAAGTAATGGATTTAACCACGGTATAGTCGTCAATGCCGTGCAAGCTTCCTTCTCTTCCAAACCCAGACTCCTTGACACCTCCAAACGGCAATGCCGCGTCAGTAAACGCACCAGCATTGACCGAAACCATACCTGCTTCCAAATGCTCCGAGAGGTACCAGATGGTGTTGAGGTTTTCTGCAAAGACGTACGCAGCCAACCCATACGGAGTATCGTTACATTGTTTCAACACCTCTTCGTTGGTGTCGAACTTGAACAACGCTCCCAACGGACCAAACGTTTCTTCGTGCGACACTTTCATTTCGCTGGTGACGTTCTTGAGCACGGTTGGGGCGTAGAAGTTCTTGCCCTTGCCTGGGATTCTTCCACCCTCCACTATGGCCTCGGCACCTTTGGAAATCGCATCTCTGACGTGGTCTTCGACCTTGGCAACCGCTTTTTCGTTGATAAGACAAGAATGGGTCACTCCTTTGTCGAAACCATTGCCGATCTTGAATTCTCTAACCTTTTGAGCAAACTTTTCAGCAAACGCATCGTAGACTCCCGATTGCACGTACAATCTGTTGGCACAAACACATGTCTGGCCCAAACTACGGAACTTGCTAATCAACGATTGCTCGACCGCAAAGTCGATATCGGCGTCGTTGCACACTATGATGGGAGCATTACCACCCAATTCCATTGACAACTTCTTCAACGTGCCCGAAGACTGTTTCATCAACAACTTACCCACAGGGGTCGAGCCGGTGAAACTGAGCTTCTTGATCAACGGCGACTCGCAGAACTGGAGCCCGGTCTGAGGGGTGCTTTCGACAGAAGAAAGAACCACGTTGAATACACCCGCAGGAAACCCAGCTTCGTGCGCCAAGTACGCAAGTGCCAACGAAGACAACGGTGTTTGGGCATCGGGCTTCAAGATCGCGGTGCATCCGGCTGCAAAAGCCGGTGCCGCTTTCCGGGCGCCCATGGCACTGGGGAAGTTGAAAGGGCACAACAAGCCCACGGCACCCACGGGCTGTTTGTATGTGATGATCTTGTTGTTGTGGTTGGCTGGCTGGATGGTGTTACCGTACACCCGCTTGGCTTCTTCCGAGAACCACTCAAAGTACGACGCAGCATACTTGATCTCGCCAAGAGCCTCGGCGAGCGGCTTCCCGTTTTCCCAGGTGATGATGGCTGCCAAGTCTTCGCTGTTTTCAATCATGAGATCGTACAATCTTCTCAACCACTTGGCACGGTCGTATGGGCTGGTGAGCTTGTACTTTTCAAAAGCGTCGTAGGTAGCTTTTATGGCGTCTTCGATTTCTTGGTGGGTTTGATCGGGCAATTCTATAATGAACTCGTCGGTGGCAGGATCAGTGACTTTGAAAGTCTTGGTGGACTTGGACTCGATCCATTGGCCATTGACAAAGGGCTGGCTGCGGATCAAGCTGGGGTTCTTAAGTGTAGGTGCCATTGGGTGGTGAGTCTGACTCGACTGGTGTGGATGCGATTTGATATTTAAATGAGCAGTTGCGGCCACACGGTTCCGCGCGGCTCCCAATGTGGAAACCCGCTAGCAGATCCAGACCAAGCGAGGTTCGACACCATCGATGATGACACAAGAGTGTACAAATTATATACAGTACATTGATTCTTTGGAGTAGTCAGGTATTCATCTTTGACTGATGGAGTATCCTCTTTGGCTAGAACTTTGACGCACATAGTAAACGGTTTATGTGTTTGGTTATGCTTATTACCTACTAACAATTCATGCTTACTAGCTAGCGATGATGCAAGTTCTTACATGCTGTCGGCGCGGCTGCAAATTTTATATGCGAACTTTGGCGAAGGGGTACATAATCCAGTCAACTCGCTACTTAGCCATCATACCAGTATGAAGTGGCTACTTATGCTAGTCCTATTGAGCATTGTCGATGGGCACACCACCGAGTTTTCAAATGTATCGGCGTTCGGAGTTGGTCCGAATCCTTCCGCGCAGTATGACCGCAAAAAGTTTGATAGTGTCAATGACCTTGTGGGGTCCAAGTTCTGGGCCAGGGTTCTCAAAAAGAAAGACCGAATCATGGCGGCCAGGACCGTCATCGAGATCCAAGATACGGGCTCAGTATACTATTTCGGCACCACCGAGCTAGACGACTCGTCCAGAGGTTGGTTTGGGGCAAATACAATTGACATGGTGGAGGTGCAGTATGGAGTGTGTGAGGATGTCCAAGTTCGTGATATTCCCACCAGCTACTGTATATCGTCTACGCTTTCCCGGAGTGGCGGCAGCTACACCCAGACGCATGTATGGGCGGAGAATTTCGGGGTTTCGTTTAAGACCTCGGTGAATGTCAATATGTTGGTTTTCGGTGCAAGTCTCGGAGTCAAGTGGGGTGGCGTCGCCGTCAACTACGAGCATACAGGCTCGATCAAGTGTACGGTGCCGCCCGGTAAAACAGTACAAGTATTTGCGACGTTCAACCTCAAGCGATTCAGAGGGGCACAGAAAAGACGGGTCCGGATTGGCAACCGCGTGGGTTCTATTCGTGCAGAGAAATGGGAGGGTTTGGTGAAGGATCAGTACAAGAAGTACGGAATGGTTTTTTTCAGCCAGCAAGAAACGCCCAACTACTCTTGCGTCGACAACGAGAACAGATTGGAGTGCGGAAACGCCATAGATACTCTGGTCGATAACCCCATCCGGATTTTAGACTTTGCTGATACCCGTCAGATTTCCGTTCCATCCGTTTAGATCGTGTTTTTCATCTGTCTAAATCTAAATTAAAAACTAAAATAAAGCATGTACCGTTGCAATAGGCACTCACTACATTAGCTTAGTTGTAAGTCAGATAAGCATGTAAGGTAACAAAGAGCGGCAACAGTGAAATGCTGACTAACGGATTTGCCACCCTATCATATGCTGGGTGGGCTCGGGCGGCGAATTTTTCAAACCCCTCGAAACCACGTAAATCCCGTGTACGACCGTATCGATTCTCCGTGTACGACCGTTTCCACGTACAACCTAAAAAAATGCCGAGACCTGAAACTCTTAGTCATCACAAGCGCACCGCATTTTTCGGGGCAGCTTATTTTTTAATAAGCATTCAGCCGTTGCACCCAGCATTATATATATCCATCCCATCGCTTTGGAAAACACCACGCGCCAAGCAAAGAGTGTGATGATAGCATCATTGTCCAAGCTTTTGCCCTTTGGGTGTATCAAGAACATAATACAGAGAAGGAAGAGCACCAAAGACTCGGGCAGCCCCGAAAGCACGCCCCGCTCGATGTCGTTTAGCCCCAAGAGACCCACCAGAAGCGCTTCCGAAGGCAGAATAGCCCGACCCAAATCGATGGTGCCATCATCCACCCGGCGCCAGGGCGTGCTTCGTCGGTCGACCACTCTCCCCAAAATCGAACCCAAACGCAACAGTCTCGTGGTGAGTTCAAGCCAGGCGTTGACCGGCCTTGTGACCCCGTGCTTGGAGCAAGAATCCAGGCACCCCGAATACATCCTTTCGCATAAAATATCACCTGCAGTATCTGCAGACTACATAACCCCCACAGACGATTGCGGCTTGAAATTTGCATCGAAACACTCAACGTTGCACGGCCAGCATGGCTCGCCGTTGCTCGATAGTGACATCATCATCGATGTGTCGCTCAAGTTAATAAACACCAACCAACTGTCGGTGTACTCGGACTACAGTTCCCTCGATGATCCATACTTTGAGCCTCGCCAGAAAAAAGTCCACTTTACCTAACTATTTATTGTATATAGCCTTAACGACGTTATGACCCAACCAGTATGAAATGTTAAGTGTACACCCAGTAGACTCCGACGCCAGATACTTCGACAATCGGGCGGGTCGTATACGAGCCTATTGTTTGTCGCAAAGTTCTAGCGCCTTCTCGGCCGGATGATGCGCTCGAGCTAAGCCGAAGATCCTAAATCCGTTTCGCGGAGAATGGCGATCACGTGATCGGGCTTTGAGCCTGCGATACCCCCGGCTCCAAAGACCGCTGGAAGGCATGGTCACTTAGCTCACCCGTCCGAAGCCAGGGTCGCTGGGCTTAGAGTACGTTGGCACGTGACTAGTCTTAGCAGTGACGTGACCCAGTCGTTTGGTGCTAGGATGTTGTCTGCTTTGCATGTGACCGGGAGCACGCGCGACGCATCACATGTATCGTCGCGCGTGATCTGCTTGGCAGAATTTTCTCCCTTGTTCTGCAACCTGCTAGGCATCCAACGTCACAATAGTCTTAGCGTGCCATAATATGCGATGTACCTTTTTTGAGAATCTGCAGGATGAATCTCGCTAGAGAAGATTACTGTTTTATTTCTACAAACTAAACCCCCCCCCCCCCCCCCCCCCCCCCCCCCCCCCCCC
>JAJMGJ010000034.1:0-33439 GCA_030568655.1 Suhomyces prunicola | reverse complement strand
AGATCATAACAGAGCAGCGTATCGGCTACAGCAGGGCGTGCCTGCTGACGTATACCCAACAGCCCCCCCACCGCCTCCCGTCTCTTTCTCCTGCCCAGTACTCTGTGGCACCTCTCGTGTCATGTGACCAATATCTCCGTCTCGTCAGTGCGTATACGGACGTTTGCAGCCATCAGTTACCATCCGGTATATCATGGTTCCAAGTCATGGCATCGCATCGTGTTGCTTATGGTGTAGCACTGACGCTCTCTCTGGTCTACTGTCAGCCCTCCTTAAATATACCCTTTCTTTCTAATTATGATACTTTCGCAATGTTCCTAATCAGTTTAGCCAGCCATCTTTACGATGAGGCTCGGAATGTAATAAGGGGCACTAGTCAAAATATTGGCGATCTTTTTGTATTACACTGCCTCACCGCATCGGCTACTACCACATCCCACCATTGGTGACACCCTTATACCAATTCGTTGATTATCATATCCTTGGCTGCATCGTCCAATTAAATATCAAGGCACCTTGGAGGTCAGTGTTTTTTTTGTATTCCAGCTCTTCTGTTAACATGGCTACAATAGTCCACTCGTCGACGGCGTCGTTCCGAACAGCACAGTCAAACTTTGACGTCACTCCAGCCGACTCGAGCCTTCAGCTCAGCACCAAATCAAGGCCCCAGACCATGATCTCTGGCTACTTGCTGCCTGGAATCTACCAGTACTACCACGACTACAACACCAAATCGTTCCTAACCGATTCATCTGGAAGCAAACCCAACGTGGATGCGTTGGATCCGCCATTGCACCACAAACGGTCCATATCCAATCCTTTCGATATACTATACGACCCTGGAAAACTCGAAGACAACTCTTTTCACTTCGGAAACTCAGAATCCTCCCCAATGCCTCCTTCGTTAACTATCATAAAGTCTGGCGACTTTGGAGTACGAAGAACAGGCTCGGTAATATCGTCGTCGGCCTCGTTGCGAAACCGTAATAGAATAAAAAAGAGGAATAGAACTGCCTATAAGCGCAACCTACCTGATTCTGATACTATCAGCAATGCTAGTACTATTGAAAAGAAGCGTACTTTTCGAGACAAACTTCGGTTTGTGTTCCCAGTCAACAGAAAGAAATCGTTGAAGTACGCCTCAGTCGCTAAACAAGACCCCGATTTTACCACTAATGACCAACTCAAAAAGTTCATTACTTCTGTGAATGCCGAAGCACTTGCTAGAGAACTCTTGCCCACCCAAATGACCTTTTTCAAGTACAAAAATATCCTTCCCCCCGCCCCAATCCTTCATTCTTCGAGACATCCTTATCGAGTAATTAATGATGAAAATGGCGGCTACTCGTTTCAACCTTTACCCAAACAAGTTCGTGGTGAAATAAAGCATTTGGGGCTTGTAGATACCCAACCTTCCAAGCACTCTACACCACTTCATTCAAATTTAAGCTTTTCGGCCCACAATCGTGGTGTGAGTTCCGTTCCAATTCAAGACATTGTATACCTGAATTATAAAAATGCCGTGTTCTCCAACAAGTACAAAACGCCGCCTCGGTTCAGCGAGCTATTTCCCAACGATGTCCATTTGTTGACCACCAAAGAAATCAACCATATCAATAGAAAGTTACTTTTTGAAGTATTGCTTAGAAGAACATTGGCTGCGAAAATCGAGTATCGTCTCAAGCAATTTGGTCTACCTAAACTGAGATCAAGCTCGACTTCTTCACACAGTAAAGGACCTAGTGATGAAGACACACCAAATAAAAGCCATTTGGATCCAAATCATAACCCCATTCAAAATATAAAACCTAATCAGAACCAATATTCTGGTCAGGATTCAGGTAAAAATCGTGGTCAGCCACAAACTCATCCAGATCATTCAAGAAATTTTCTGAATTATCAAAAGGCGTCCAAAAGTAATAGCATCACCCAACATTACAAATCGCTTAGTAGAAAGCCACCTCCGCCCACTGCCACTCCAAGCGTGGAGTCAATCACTACTGAGAAACTTATCCAGCGAAACGCCTCGCTATTCTCTGCAATGTTACCTTCTCCTCAAATCAGCTACGCTTCTGACATATTTGGAAGTATATATAAAGGCAAGAATGACTCTGTGGGTTCCGATTCTCTTGACCTTAGCTCACCTCGTACTGGCACACAGAAGAACTCGTACTCTTCAAGAAACCCTTCTTCGTCCAAAAACCCCAGATCACAACCGATACCGGCAGATTCTTCCGAATCGTTGTACATAAACGACTTTAAC
Source organism: Suhomyces prunicola (assembly GCA_030568655.1). Taxonomy (NCBI): domain Eukaryota; kingdom Fungi; phylum Ascomycota; class Pichiomycetes; order Serinales; family Debaryomycetaceae; genus Suhomyces; species Suhomyces prunicola. The sequence goes on along the minus strand of JAJMGJ010000034.1, from coordinate 31,176 downwards.
AAGGCTTACTACAGCAAGTACAAGCCTAAAGAAACAAACGAGTATGAACAAACACTATTTGACTCGATATTGTACCAATTGAAGCCCATGCAAAGATCGGCCGCAACTCTCTCTACGTCAGATAAGTCTGGTAGAAAACAGTTTGGTAGCATTTCAAGTGGAAGCATTCAAGAAAGCCTGTTGCCCCAGGAAATATCATTTGGAGCCGATGGGCTGAGAAAACACCATAGCTACAGCTCATCCACCAAGTCCAAAAGATACAGTTTACCATCACAAGGAAGCAAGAGAAAATCCCAAAGCACCACCAACACTTCGATCTTTCAAAACCTCGACGAGCTTTCGAGCGATTTGTCCAGTTATATTGAAGGGTATCCCAAAGAAGCACCAGTATTTGCCGAAATACCCCAAAACGAGCCCAAAACCTCCTTGGGGCCCCACCGTTTCAAACGTTATTCTTTGTCTTCGCTAGACCACAAAACTGAGATGGCGCTTCATGGCCAAACGTCTCAGAGTATACTAGATTCACTAAGAAAGGCTGAACAAAGTTCGCCCATTCAAATCATTAATCGCATACCAATAGTCAATAAGCCAGAAAAAAATAGTCCTGATAACGATATCAGGTCCTTGAAAGGCACAACCTCCATGGCCGGGTCTGTAACGGAAACCGGCTCCAATTCCTCGGCAGGTAAAATCAAGAAAGATATAATAAGACAGCATACTATTAACGAATAAAAAAAAAAAAAACGAGAACAGAATTACTGACGAAGCCATTACCTCTGGGACTATAAGAGTATTGACACTAATTATATGGTAAGAAATATAATCATTGGAAATAATTTCTCGATTAACTCTCGGAATTATTTATATTTTTGAAAATTAGATATATAAGTGAAATGAGAAGGATATAGTTAAATGCAGAGATACTCCTCTGGAGTTGTTTAGTATTTGATTGTTTTAAAAGTAGATTGAAAGACCTAGCTCCACTGCATTAACAAGAAACAGCGTTGAAGGTAACGAGAGTAGTTATAATTATTATTTTTGGGAGATGTAGAGTTGGTGATTTCCTGAGTACTTGTGGCAATTTACTAACTATTATAAACCATCGGCAACATGAACTCCCTTATCCTCTTTACCATCTCTTCATCGGGCAATTCTTCTGGCATCACCGTGTTATTACGGGTGGGATAGTACGATTGGTCTAGCACATTCAACATAAATAATGGTATCTTTCCATCCCTAATCCCCTCACATACCGATAGCACTTCTTCCACTGCTATATGGCCCGATTCATTGAGCGATATCAATTTATTGAACCACTTTCTGTCTTTGATATAGAACGGCGTAGGATCACGTCCGTTGGTGACTGCGGGCGAATTGATTGCATCGATCGCAGCTGTGGCCAAGGCGTTTTCAAAGGTGATATTACTGGAAGGGTCCTGTAGCCTAGACCGTTTCAAAGCAGGATCTACGGAATCTTCATCGTGCTGGGCGGTTTGGGACGAAACCACTTCGGAATCAGACCCGCCGTTGGCTATGGACGATAATGCTTTGGGAAACGGAATTCCTAGGTCGCTCGGGTCTTCGGAGTGCAATCTTTTCTTTTGTTTATGTGGAGGGCTTCCTCCCACCTTACTGGCTTTAACAGGCACAAGCGGTTTAAAGTACTCGTTGCTTGCTTCGAGGTAGTCGAATTTGGGGATTTCATGGTATATATCGCCCAAACCCTCTGCATACTTCGAGTCTAACCGTATCAATAACGGCAAGATTTCATTGTGATACACCGACATGTACCGTAAATTGTCACTCAAAAAGAAATCGTTCACAATCAAGTTTCCTTTGTTGAAAGCACTTAGGGAAGGAAGAGATAGAGACTCGCTGTAAAGCAACGATTTGATCTGTCTCTCATCAAGAACTAAAGTATTGGTGGTGTTATCAATGATCTGAAATCGTCCAATTTCAGGGTTCCACCTGTACGAATAGCCCGTCGGAGAGGGGTTATTTTTCAGGTGCAACATCAAAACGTACCATATTTTGTACCGGTGATGATTAACATTTAGTAAATGCTGCTGGCACGAATACTTTGTATATGTGGAATAGACAGTTTCGGGGTTGGCCGCACGGAGCTGGCCCGTGACGTATGCCCACGCTTTTTTGGTCATTTCTGCCTCGGCCCCCTTCTGGTAGCTATGCACCACATCACTTAGCAACTTGATGAGGAACTGGTCCATTTTGGGGGTCCACCTTCGGTACTTGGAGTCTCGTGACTTGAGATCGTACTCTGTCAATTCGGGGAGATCCTGCTTCATTTGGGCCAGCTGGCCATATTGGTGCTGATGAGCTGCCGCCACGGCTGCGGCTGCGGCGAGCTGCTGTTGTTGTTGTTGCTGCTGCTGCTGTTGCTGCAAAAGTAGGTGATGCTCGTCCTGCTGGATGTGGTGGTGCATCTTTTGCTGGTGCTGGATGTGTTGTTGTTGCTGGGTTGATTGGGTGGCGATCCGCAATGCCTCGGCTGTCTGGTGCTGGTCTACTCTCTGCATTGGGCTATGGGCGAGTTCGGAGCTTGGCATATACACGTCTGGTTGATTCACTATGGAAATGTAAACACCCCCAACCTGTCAAGTAAGTGTTACACTTTTAAAACCTTCATTTTTGTTTGCAGTTTGGGTGGTAGTGTGCGGACCAGACACATGACATCACAAAGTACCCCCAAACTTTGCAGCCAATCATCAGTACCGCCTCTTGTCTTGATCAGTACTGAAGTAGTCCTTCTTTTCCGCAAAACTGGACGTATAGCTCAAGAGCCTGTCTTTGGAAGGGTTTTCGTCCCGAAAATAGTTCTGAGTATTCCTTTCGAGCTGGTACTCCTCGTGTCTCTCCTGGACCTTTGTGAATTTATCAAGCATTTCGTAGATTCTCTTTCTCTTTATCGACAACAGGTTGCTGATGCCTGGTGTGGACGGGCCGCTTGCCACCCCAGGTGCGACCGGCGCGATCGGGCCAGACGCAGGGATGTGGGACGACGAATAATGGATGTGCGAAATCGAGTTGAGCCGGTTGCTGAGAATTGTGAAGGTGGACGACTGCGGCAAGATCATGAGCAAGCCGTACAAAGTCTTGTAGAGGTACGGGTTCTTTTCGGGCTCCAACAATTGGAGTCTCAACTTCAAGAATATGGGCGACTCGATGAGTTGTATAAGCACGTCCAACTGGGTCAAGAGCTGGAAATTCACTTCCAGCTCCGACAAGTTCTTGATTATCAAGTACGCCAACTCATAGTTGGACGTCAACAAGCATAGAGATAACGCGCTAGGCGCATTGTGGCACCAGCTCTGGAACAACGTGGCAAACACCGACCAGTCTTCGATCTTATACACATCCAAGTTCTTCAACTTCCTCCGGAAGGTAGTGAGCTCGTGCGCAGTTAGCAAAATTTCGTTCAAGGTGACTATTATGGCGTTCAAAAAGTCCAAATCTCCCAATGAGACCAACACTTCGGACAACGTTTTGAAAATACGTTCAGAGTTAAGCGTCACGCACAACTTCCTGATGATAAACTCGACTCTTCCTCTTGAAAGCGTAGGGGCATTTGAATCTTCTTTCTCAAGTAACTTGATCAACTTGATCATAAAGTCTTTGAAGAACTCCTGGTTGGCTTCGGAGATTTTCGACAACAACTGGAGCACTTTCAAGATCACCTCGTTGCTGGCTCCAGTACACGATCTGAGAAAACTGGTGAGATCAAACTTGTTTTCGCCCTCTCCTACAAACTGGAAGAAACTCTCGGAGTTTTTGGAGTACAAGAACGTCAACCATTCCAAAGAAGTGATCCGCGAAAGCTCGTTATTGGAAGTCAAGTATTTCTTGGTGATTCTGGCGAGGGTGTTGGGCAATTGGTACTCGACAAACTCATCGTATACCTCTTTGGTGAGGCCGTGGATCAAGTTTTCGTTGATTTCGTCCGAGCTCTCGATTTCGTCGTAGTTTCCAAACCGAACCAAAAGATCCTGTAAAGAATTGTTGAATTGCAAAAACGAGTTTCTCAACTCAAAGTCCTTTTCGTCGTCGGTCTTTGAGATGTTGGACAACACTATCGAAATACATTCTGGTAAACACTTGATGAAACCAATGGGGGCGGTTCCTAAGATCTCCTGCAACCACTTCAATATAACGAACTGGATTTCCAACGAGATTTCATGCGGCTCTTGTGCCAACTCACTGTTGGCACTGTCTTCATTATCATCGATTCTAATAAAAGATAATAGAATATCGATGATTTTGGAATAATCAATAAAGATGTCTTGACCATTGAGAAATATTTCCCCATCAGTACTCTCGTCATCAACATGTTCCCCTGCATCTCCTTGGATGTTCTCTGATTGTACTGAATTCTGACGTTTGCGAACGATTGTGGTATCGTCAGACTTGATGGAAGCCGAGTCTTCGTGGAGCTTTATATCTTCAGTTTGATCAGTAACCTGGTCAATCTGGTCAGTTACTGCTTCGGTTTCTGGTTGCTCGTTTTCCATCCTATCTTGGTTCGTTTTCTTTTCCTTCTTCTCTTTTATCAAAAAGTTCTTTTTCACCTCGAATTTCACCTTATATATCGACTTGATTTCCTTCAAAAACATATTCAATATGTTTTCGGTGTCGGATCTTACATCTGCAGGCGAATTGTTCATCAGAAACTTGATCAAAGGCTTGAGGAAATTGGGCAAGAAGGTGATGAGTTCTAGTGAAGGAATATCGTCAAACAATTCCAACCAGCTGATCAAAAACTTTTTGGCAAACGGATCTATGGTGTACATTCTTTCAAGTAGGGTGGGAATGAATTTCGGCAACGAAAATGCTTTTTGGCTGTCTTGAATGTGATTTACTTGAATGGCCACCCCGTTGGCATCGACCAAATGGGTTTGGATTTCGTTGGAAACTTCCTGTTGTTGCAAGATTGATACGTAGTTGGTGGCTTTCGCACTGACAATATCCTTGATGAGTCGGTCAAGTATATCTGCCGCGTTCTTTACTGAAGATTCAGTATCGGTCACCAATATACAAAGAATGTCAAACACTTCATTGAAATAGAGCAACATCTCACCTCTAGCAATCTTGGCTATGTTATATAGCGATTCGCAGGCATAGTATCTGACTCGGGCATCGGTATCTCTGAATGTGGCAAAGATAGGCTTGATGATTTCCTCCAAAAAGTAGGCAATTGCAAATGAGCCAAGGGCTACAGAAACACTTCCTAGCGCAGTTATCGAGCCCATCTTGGCCGAGTTGGTTCCCCCGTTGGTCAATTCGGTCAATTCATTGATGATTTTGTAGATCGTCTGACTGTCATTGCGGGCTAGAGCGGCTTTGGTCAAGCTTTCGATCTGGAACGCCGTGGCTTTACGTTTTTCATAGATGTGGTTGGAGAGGTCTTTGATTAGCGACGGTTCTAGCACGTTTGCGCTGGCCATGATATTGTCAATTGACTGTGCAATTGAGCTGATGGAAACTATTCAATGTTGTTCTATCAGTGCTCTCTGTAAGTTCGCTTCGTGGGAATAGTGATCACGTGGCAGAACATTTAGACTAACTGTGAGGTATTTAGTTAGAGGGGAAGAGATGTACTATTTGAGTGCAAACATTGACCCCCTCTAGACTTCTGTTGTATTTTGATACACAAGTAATATTGCCATATAAATAGCATCAGCGGCCCTCTTCATTCGCAGCCTCTTTCTTTGGAATCTGCGACTTTAAAATGGAAATTATGAGCCCACTGTAGAAAGGTAGATAAAATGTATTCCTCTCAGACCGTACCATTAGACTGTCTGGATATTATTTCCCACTCTATTACGCTCGAAAGATATGATCATAAATATTGACTACCTCAAATTAACTACAAAATTGACTTGTTACTAGAATTGATGAGAAATTAGTATACTCAATTGTACCATCGAGGTATTGCACTTATCATCAAGGGAGATGTAGTAATATGTAGACATTCGCCATGAGAGTAATGTGTGGTAGTCGCACAACTGATCACTGACAGTAAAACTACTGTTTTATCCAATTCAACTTATCTAGTTCATGTATTTCTCCATAATCGATGCAAAATTTAGAGCTTGCAATAAATAAATAAATAAATGGGTAGGCAGCCCCCTATACAGAATTAAACATAGCGTGGTACCATGAGCCACGGAGCCAGTCGGTGACGGTAATGCAGTATGCGTTTCGGAGCACGTCCGAAGTAATTTTCGAAGGAAACATGAGTAGGTATTGGAGAATCTAGAGGGATCGAGGCTATATTTGAATAGGTGTTTCGTTGCCTTTGAATGTATTTGGACGCTTTCTCTTTCTGGTGTTTGTATCGTCCCAGGCCTTTTTGTAGTAGTCCTCGTCTTCACTCTCGACGCCGTCGAGCAAGTCGTCTTGCAAATCGATGTCGTCGTAATTGAACTCAGAACTATCGAGGTTCTCAAGGTTCTCATAGTTTGTACCCGGTTTTTGGAGCTTTTCTCTGCAGGGATCTGGTAAATTGGAGAGGGTGGAGTCGATGATGGTGGAATTGTCGGCGGTGGCCGGTTTTTCTGAAGGAAGAATCTTGTACAATGCTCTAAGATCAGCTTCCATAAAACTATCAATGGAAGGCATCTTCACCTTGAAGTTGATAAACAAATTGCCTCTTTTGTACCTTTTTAGGTCAAAAGCGACATCTCGAAGCTCGTCTACTTCACTAAGAGTTTCGAAATATTCTCCTCCCACTACCATCTCGTTGATAGGCATACCAAGCCCTTTGATGACCTTTGGCTCATTTCCAATGGTGCCTACTACTTCTCCAAACTCCACTGCCTCGTTATGCTCCAGATTAAGCTCTTTGTTTCCGTGCACATTGATACGGACTCGGAGCGACCTGTCGTGACTGAGATAATTAGGAATAATGATTTCTCCTCCCAACAATGCAGTCTTCAAATCGATTTCGTGCTCCATGTACAAGTCATTATACTGCCGTATCAAAAACGGATGTGCCACCTCCTTCAAGTGTATTATCACATCTCCAGGTATAATAGCTCTTCCTTCGTCGGCTTCTCCTTGTAAAATGATCTTGTCTCCGTTACTTGAGCCGGGCAAAATGTTGATTTTGATAAGTTTCTTCTCTTTTACGTACCCACCATTGCAATTTCCACATATATCATGGCGGGCAATGTAGATTCCGGTACCGTTACAGGGCTTACAAGAACCCACCTGCTGGAACCGGGAAAACTGGTTATAATATGTGATTTTTACAGCTCCCAGGCCCTGGCACTGACTGCATGTTCTGGGATTTAACCCTCCTATGCCCTTACAGACCCCACATTTACTACTCTTCGGAAGATGGAGCTTGATGGTTTTGCCGTAGCACATATCAGCTAGATTGGTATGGCACGTGTGGTGGATATCCACGCCTTTTCTGAACTCTTGGTCAAGCGCAGACCCTACTGGCTCCACATGTTTCTTCATATTGCGGTCTCTGCCGGTGTTTTCGGGCGGAGGCATGTTCATGGACACGCCAGGAAACCCGAAACCAAACTTGCACTCTCGCGAAAACATGCTATTGATGTCATTAAACACTTGTGAGAACATCGACGATGCATTACAAGCAGCCTCGAACGGTGCTGGTTGTTGATGTTGGCGTTTTTGCTGCTTCTCTGCATATGTTCCGTCGAGCCCAGCCATTCCATACGTATCGTAAACTTGCCGGGATTTCGGGTCTCTCAAAACCTCGTAAGCACAGGTCATTTCCTTGAATTTCTCGGTCAACTCTGGATCACTGGTCTTATCGGGGTGGCACTTTAATGCTAGTTTCTTGTATGCTTTGGCTATCTCCTCGTTAGTTGCTGCGGGCGACACCGCTAGCACGTCATATAGCTGTGTTTCGACCACCATTGTGTGTATTGTGAGATATAGTAAGATCGACGACTTTTCGAATGCTAAGTGCTGAAATGTTCGTCCCCCTTGTCATCACTGATTTGTAGCTGAGTGGAACTTTCGATTGGTTTCTGTGGTCACGTGCGCATGGCTGCCCCAGCATGACAAATCCCCATTGCTGCGACGGCATTGGACGGATTCCTCAGAATAGAGGCCGTTAAGCGAGAAGACGCATGGTCCGCGTTCGGAGCTACGCTATTCTCCGAGCAGGTACCACCTACTGTAGAGAGTTGTAGGTGGAGGGGTAGTTCTGACACGTTCGATCCTTCTTGGTCTCTATGCAGGCTCGAGACATATTATTACGATTATTGATTTAGCAGACGTACATACGACGAGATAGACTTGCGAGAGTCTCTACATTGGCAGTGGTTCCACGAAACTAGGTTCACGGAGGCCTTGTATGTTATAATGCGTCTCTATGTTTGTTTCTACTGTGGTGGAGGATGGTCGGGGGTCTGTCAAGATGGATGGGCCGGGGCTCAAGGTACTCGAACTACTGCGTCCAGGGTCCTCGAGAGTTATGTTCAGAAAATCTATATTAGTTTCTTTAAATGATCAAAGCAAACTGTTGTGATAATCTCGAGATTTCTCTAAAGATATATGTATGTGCTATCAAAGCATTAAACACCCATTTGATATATTTTAGGCGTACTTAGTGGTTAGAATTATTAGAAATCCGAGAGTGTTACTAATAGACTCAATTGCTATACCTGTCGTGTCAGAGTGTACCCAGTGGATTGACGCTTGCATTAATGTCAAGAGCTGAAGGCATGTTCTCTGGTGCCGCGGTAAGGATGTTTATAAATTTGATTTTCGGATGTTTTCCCTAATTGATGTTAGGATGTTTCCATTTGTGAACGTAGTTAAGCTTGTGTGCTACACAAACCAGTAGTCTGTAGCTCTCAGTAGCCTTCGTCAGCCATGTTTGATTCTCTCTTCCGGCTTTGCCATCGAAGTTGTAAATCTTATTACTCGCTGCTTCCTTTGTCCCTAATCTCGAATACCGTGCTTAATTTATCATAAAGAGACAATCTACAGTCCCTCACACTTCCAATTCTTCGGGAACTACAAAGACTTTGAAGTTATCAGTGCTTAGTTCCAAAGTAGCAGACTTCACTCGGCTTCCTTCAAAGCCAAAAGAATCGATACAATTTCCTCTCCTTCCTCTATATTCGCTCCCTCAAAGCTAAATTCTCCTCCCAGGCCCACAAGCATCTCTAATCATTCCACATAAACTTGTAAATTTGACTCGCCAATTAGCATTAACGAAAACCAACTTTCAATACTTGTGATCAAATGGAGATTTACCAAGGTAGAAATATTTAACGGTGATACTTCACTAGTAGTCGTAAAGACTCTTGGCTGGCCAAATAATTCAAGCTTACGTTGGAAATAGCGCGAGGGTCTTGAAGAACAGCACGTTTCTTGTTAGGATATCCAACAATAAGTAGATCAATAGTAGTATAAATATTGCAACCATTAAAAATGATCTTCGGCATTCATCTAGCTAGGTTGACAGAAATGCTGGTGCAGCAAAACTCTCTCTACTTGAGTAAATAGGTTGTATTGTACATGTAATGAGCATGCAACGTACCTATAGTGTACCTATAAACAACTCATGACGTGCATGCATTCTATATAATTGCAGTAATTAATATTCGAGGGTTGAGATCAACTTCGATTGTTACTACTGGAAGCTATTGAAGTACCTGAATAGTTGCAAATTATAAAAATTGAGCTAAGGCATTAATTATAATAAAATCAATAAATATATATATCTCCAGTTGATCAAATTTGGCTAGAGCTCAATATATACTTTGTAAGGCACCTTCTGGTGCTAGAAAATCGTGAGACCCCTACTTGCTTGCGGTAAGACCGCACTTGATGAAACCTATGTGGTACTTACCCAAACTATGTTCGACAGTATACAGACCATTCGGGTATAAGGTAGCTGCACCGAGTTTAATAGTTACAACGCCAAAGTCAATACAAATCTATTGAAATGCTTCACTAATCAGTCTTTAAGCTACCATGATCCATGCAGAAGAGGGACTCGAGCCAACATTTATACTCGCCAGGCACATCCAGGGATTTTGGGAGCGAGCTTATGGCTACGAAAATATGCCAGAAATGGCATATTTTGTGGGCCTCATGCAGTGCCGGTACAAGGGTACAAACCATAATAAAAAATATCGACCAAATCGTAGCTGTCACGGCTCTTGAGTTATACTGGAGGGGTTCTATATACATTATAGAAGAGGATATATTTCTATAGTTTGTACTGCTGTTTTCTGTGTCTGGCTGGCTGCCCTACCTGAACAGCCACTTTGCCATACACCAATAACGTATCAAATTTCGAGCCCGACAATTCGTGGCAAAAGATCTAAGTGGATAGTATTGTGGGTTATTCTTGTGGTACTTTATCTTTTTGTATTATGTGGTTATAAATTGACGGTCTCAGAGTGGGTACTGTAAGTAGGTTTACCGATTTTGATAGTATGGTCATCATTATCAAAAACCCAATAGGCGTGTTTTTGAACTTGCCAACCAATGAGAAATACCTCGTGGTTCCCAACCTCAATAGGACAAAGGTTATTTTTTGCCGACGAAGGAGAACCTATAAATTCATTGAGTGGAATAGCTATGGATGCGTTTCCAAAGACAAAATCAAGTGTCTTGTCGGTTATATCACAAGGGACATAGTAATTAGCACCATCCCAACTGTCAACCCTTCCTCCCAACGCCATGGTGATATTTGCAAGGGTTTCGTTTGGGAGAAACGTAGTAATTGAACCAGTATCAATCATAGCTGGCCAACCTTGAGGGATCGATTCACCACCAGCAACAATGCTGGTGATGCAAACTTCTGTAGCTTGATCCTTCTGTATGACTGGTACGCTAACCAAATCCCCTTCGTATTTTGCTAGGTCCAAGCCACCGAAGAGAAAACCTCCAGTTTTGGCCAGTGGAGAATCCCACCAGTACGAGATAGCGGCTTTGGTAATGTGCCCTTGGGCTTTTAACCTAGCAGGCAAGTAATTCGGATCGGAGGTGTGCATGCCAATACCTAATATGGGTCGATTGATTGCATGGTCAGCCACGCCAAATTGTTCATCCTGAACAGTTACCAAGTCGCCGGTCACGCCACCAAGGCCCACTTGGTCTATACCCCACCCACCAGAGTTGCCCCCAGGTCCATAGTATGATACATCCCATTGCACGTGCTTGTCTACAAAAGTAGTGGATTTCAGCGGATCGAAGGTTCCATACACTTTACAATTATCATTGGTGCCTTCCCAACAGGTGACGTTGCTATTGACCACCCACATCATGTTACTTCCGGTATCCAAAGACACACGCAAAGGGGTCTTCTGAGAGCCAACCGTAATATTAATAGCCATATCTCCGAGTATCTCATAAGGTACAAAGATCGGAGTTGGACCATCTCTGGCCAGCAAGCTGTTTTCCAGTTTGATAGGGCTTGCAAATACATTGGCGATCATGGCCAAAGACCAAATCAAGCTTTTTGCAAAGACCATTTTGTTGCTATTGTTTTAGTTGGCAGAACTTGAATAAATAGGCAAGTTCTGAGGCTCTATGTATAGTTGTCAAGTCTGATCCAAACATAGCGTACCTCAAATTTCAGGTGCTACTTCATATGCCAATGAATGCCAAGCAATCAGGTCTATGTTGCATTATCAGGGCATTTCTCGCAAAATTGATGCGATTGGGAGTCCAACCTGCATCAGAATAGAAGTTGCTGTTCGAATATGAATCGGTAATGCAATAATCGGAAAATACCCCAATCTCTAGCGTGTAACTATATGCACTAACCTGCATTTCCGGTTTGCAGCCCTGTCTACCAAATCCCGAAGATGTTGCACAAGCTACTTCGTCGTGTACAACAGGTTCAATCTGATTGCCCGCTAATGGATTAAATTTGGGTCACCCTCGGAAATTATTTTCGAAGGACCACCGGTAAAAAAAAAATGTCGTTTCTATTTACAGAATTGACCCGCTCCTGCGCAAATGTTGCATGTACAGAACCAAAAATTTTGCACCCAACTATCGAAATAATGATTGAGTCAAAAAATTAATTGAGCGGCGGTGAAATGAATATTGCAAGAATTGAACCTTTGATTTGTAGCAAAGCTAATTGTGTTTCATGAAGCGTCAAGAGTTAGGTGTATATTGAAATGTGAGCTTGTGGAACTAAAGAAAACATAGGAGTCCACAAGTGAGAGTTGGTTGGAATTATATAATATATAGCTACAAAGGTTCCTTGTGCAAACAATTTTGGAAGCAATTTATTGAATGTTGTACGTTGCTCATAAAACAGTCCACAGGTATTGTTAAACAAGCACTTTTCAAACGAGTTTGAAGATCTTTGCCCGGTCCAAATTTACGTCTAGACATACGCTCTTGGAGTTGACCCCAGAAGTTTTCAATGGGATTAAGGTCTGGGCCATGAGCGGGTGTATACGGTACTCTATATGCTCTGAATTCTACGATCCTAGCTATTGCTGGGTTTTTATGAACACTCGCGTTGTCCATTATCAAATAACAATTTCTATTGGATGGGTAATGATGTAAGGTGTCCATTACATCCATTATGAACTACTTAAAATGGCCAGTTGTAGTTCTTTTATCGCTGTCAGCATCGACTGGATCGTTAGCCCTACGCTTCGTTGGATTTGATGAAGCTTTAGGACGTTTTGCTGAATTCAAAAACTTCCGCTTCAAGTTCAATTGAACGATTCCTACACCAGTCACAGCACCCAACACAGACCTATTCTCCGTGGTGCCATATGCAATTTTGGTCACAGGTGCTTTGCCCAACTTTGCCCGACCATAAGTAGGGGACATATCAACCTTAAAAGCCTGCTTCATCTACGAAGACACAATTTCCAGCGTAATTCATGTCAGTCCTGTTCACTAAAGTGGCATACTTGTATCTTTCCTCCATCATGTGGTCTGTATTTCTTGCGTATGGTTCCTTTCTGATTCTCTCCAATGTATATATTATTTCAAATTTGATGGTCTTGCTCAACGTAGATTCATCAACTTGAAGGCCATCAAATCGATCTTCCAATTCATTAATGATATCTTCTGATGTTTTAATACAATCCTGATCCACCTTTTCTCAAATGGAATCGATCTGAGACCCCTCAAACCTGCTCTGGTGCGTATTTCCTGTAAGCTTTAGCACTGACTTTGGGCTCTTTGTCCTCCAACGCAGGTTTTTCACCCAATCTGTCTGATAAAAATCTACCTCGATCAACACTGGTGCTTATTAGCTCCATTGCTTTCATAAGTTCCTAATCAGTATCCAAATTGTCCGACTCGAGCCGCTGACACTCATCTTGAGCCTCTTCCTGGGGCGCGCTAAATCGCGCTCAGAAAGGGCCCACTACGTGCTACTTTTCTTGACGTCTAGCCGTTGAGTAATCTGGTATTTTGATGACTTCGACCAGAGCTTTCAACTCGTCCAAATCACTAAAATCAACCAGATTCGGGCCCGGCTCGTTTCTGAGTTCAATACCCATCTTTGTTAACAAAAGAGGTTTGCATGTTATAACAACGCTACAAGTATATATCAAACAGTATGCCCCTTAAAATAAGGGGTTTCTCGTGCAAGGGTTTACCGCCATGACCGCAACTCTTTTGAACGTGGCCTTGAAGACGACATAAGAAAACTTAATGTCGCTCGAAAATGAATTCCGAGGGATACAGAATAAAACGAAATGGCGAGCAATTCGGTCGAGCCTCTATAATGCTTGAGACACGGTTCCGTCTCGATAAAAAGACCACCCTTTGGAATACCCCAGCGGTAGCCGCCCTCAGGTACCTGGCGGGTATAAGTGGTCGCACAAATATCCCAGTTTAATCCCACAAGTAACTTTAGTATCACTATCGAGATACATACTATAAAACCTAACAATCGGGCATTTTTTATTTTATTGGTTGATAGGGTAGCACGAGTTGAGCTCACAATCTGGGCCCGTTGGAACAGTTAGCTATTGGTAAATTTCATCAAAGAATGTTAGATGTAGAATCTAAAAATAAAGTGAAATAACTTTAAATGATATTCTTTTAAAAGGGTAGCATCATTCACTATGAGTCGGACGTATGTTGTATTCGAGCAACCAAACTTCTCAATGTAGATTCGTGCTCATTGAGGAAGTAATTCAGCTGCACTATTGGGGTTTGGAGATTTGACTTCGTTCAACCGCAAATCGGACTCGTCGTCAATCATTCCGAGAGAAGTCAAAGATATTTCCATATCGGTATCGTTCTCAGAAGCGTTATCTGAGTAGTTCAAGTACAGATATCAATGTAGGGGGATCCATTACCTTGGCGAAGCCATTTCCCGGGCCAATGGAGTATTATTTGACGATGTCATTACGATATGAGTCTTTGAATTATTCCTCAACAACCTGCAAAATGGCGACGAACCTCTCACATTGAGTTCGAAAGTGCACCAGAGGAACAACGACTCGACTTGACCGGTGGTAAGATTCAAGCCTGGGTTATCTTTTTGCCACCGGTCGAGAGTGTTTTACAAGTGACTCTTTTCGTATTTGGCGATCTTATCATTGTGGGCATTGTCATCAAAAGAAGGGCAACCGTATCTGAGTGTAAGCGAATTCGCACCCATTCTTCCATCCTCGTCGATAACAACATATTAACATCTTCGCTGGAATATTGGTCTCCCAAGAACCCTGTGGCAAAGTAATACGATGTTTGATAACATCCTCTGGAGTTACTGGTGAAAAGTGGTAGGGTCCTGTTCGCATCGTGCAATTCTGCGTGCTTTTCACGGAAAGCAGCTCCATGTCTTGATGCATCAGATGTACCCGAGAAAGCACCAGCAGAATTGAAATTGCTTGTTTCTTGTTCATAATAATCAGGGTTTTCAACAAAGTACTCGCACTTGTTCAACAAGTACAAGTCACCATGGAATGGCCTGTCGTAAGATTTGAATACATTCAATATTTTTTCGAATGCAACTCCATCGCCCTTCGAAGGACATCTCTCCCCGTGTCTCGGGATGACCTGCACTTGTTCAAGCTTGCACTGGTCTGGAATAGTGGTTGATATCCCATAGCCAGCTCTCTGTTTGTATGGGCCGGAACCCCTAGGAAATTGATAACATTGTATTGTTGTACCGGTGCTTGCTCAGGAGTAGCTAAATTTTGGTAGACTGATTGGTCCACAACAAGCAGTCCGTTGTTTAGGATCTATGATAATGCCACCATCCTTGGTTCAGCTTTTCACTTTTATATATTATGATCGGGTATTTTCGAGTTGTTCCACACGGACCGTTGAACTTTTCTGTATTAGTGAAGTGAAGAAAGTCCTCAGAGTGT
The DNA here is from genome assembly GCA_030568655.1 of Suhomyces prunicola. NCBI lineage: Eukaryota > Fungi > Ascomycota > Pichiomycetes > Serinales > Debaryomycetaceae > Suhomyces > Suhomyces prunicola. Next base: position 15,856 of record JAJMGJ010000034.1, on the reverse strand, counting down.
CTGGTCGCCGTTGATATTAGCGGAATATCAATGGAATATCTATGGAATCGCAATGAAATATCAATGGAATCGCAACGGAATGCAGTTACCTGTGGTTCGTTATTAGTAGATCTACTTTGCATGATGGCTTGATTTGCGTATGTGCTAATTGTTTAGTATTGCGTTCAATTTGGTTACTCCCACCACTGTGTACGACTTGAGCTACACCGGGATGATTGGATTGATAAAACACTATCAGTACAACCCGACGTGTGTGTTTGGAAATGTGGACGGAAGGCTTCTGACCAGGGTGCAATTTATGTCTACACAGTTAGGTATCCGTTCTCCATCATTATTACTTCCTCTACAGTTTTCCTTATTGACAAAAAGATATCGATCCAGGCTGCGCCATTGGAGTTTCTCATATTCTGTTGACAGATACGCTGGAACTTGGAATCAAGGTTCGTACGGTCGTAGTGGTTGCAGCAAGAAAATCCCGCATATTAGCAATGTCATGTTGAATGCTCCTTTTAAATCGACTCTATCTGCTCATCGATTACCGTAAAGGGACCTGTGAGCAAGCTCTGGACCGCAGCATATCGGCTGTGCTTGCTTGAAGTACAATGCAAGGTACATCTAACATGTCATGCGGTACAGTTCAAATGGCTGTAGATGCTTGTGTGGTTCTTGGTCAGTCGATAGTTGGTTCAACTGCGACTCAATAGGTTTGCAGAATTTGGCCTTTAGCCTTGGCTCCGACTCGAGTCTTGCATTAGTCTGGAGATGTTCTACTCGGACCTGGATGATCTGCATCAAATTGATTTTCGGGCGTTCCAACTTCGGGCTCTACATTGAGCCCATTGGTAATGGATATTCGCTGGGTTTTGATCTCGCCATATGCATTCATGATCTCTCCAAGTAGCGAAACTATGGCCTGTATGCATCCTTGGTACGGATCGATTCCGTAGTTTCTCTTCTTCACGGAGCTGGGGCTCGAAGATGTCGCTGTAGTTGCTCAATTGGTACTGCGTCCCGTTGGTGAGCGTTTCCGAAGACATGTCATCGTGATACTGCAAGTTGGCAAGGACAAACTTACAATCGTTGGCATATTTATAAATTTCCTCACACCTCCATATATTCGCAATATGTTAACGCATTTTATGAATATGGTGTGCCAATTAGCCGTGTCTCCGGAACAAGTTGGGATCCCTATGTTGATGAGATAGTATGCCAAAGTCAAAAAGTAATCGTGCTTATCCAGTAAACTTTTGGTGGCAACTCTTTTTGATTTTTTCAGGTACCGGTTAACAAGCTCGTGGTCTGCATTGTCGGTATGAAACAAGGCTCCCCACGCTGCTAGAGCATTCACAATCGACTCATTGGTCATGGCCAACGTGAAGAATGTCTCGAGAAAATAGTTGGACGAGCGGGGACTTATAGGTGGAAGAATGGCTACGTTATTCTCAAAATAGTTGAGGTAGATCAAGCCAGGGTCGTCAAGAAACAAGCTGATGGTTGTAGGGCTCGGGGTTCGCTGTCCTTCGGTGAACAATACGAAACGAGACTTTCCATAGCTTCGACCAGTGAATGTCTTAGGTGTTCTTGAAGGTGGGGTTCGTAATTATGTTTCATGTATGATACTCCTTCTCTGAGTTGTTAATACAATGCGTATATCTGAATACATTGGATATACCTATGAAGCAAAAACACTCATCGATGAATAATTCCTTGCGATCCAATGCAATTACCCTGAACTACACATCTGCCTACCACTTGCTTGCTTTTATATTCGAGTGTTTACGTTCCGTCCATGACCTGCTGTTTTCTTCTCTCCTACCTCTAAGATGGGCCTAACATCTCATCAACGAAGTTCTTCTGGAAATTGGCTCGGTACGACTTGACTCTATTGACGTCTCTATTCTTCAATTTCTGCTCTATTCTTCTGGTTTCCTTTTCCTGTTTTGTGGTTTCTCTAGCAGTGATTCCAGGTGCGAAACGACGGTCCACCAATGCTACTGTGCGGCAAGAATCCTTGGGCTCGGCAACAGTAACATGCTTTTGGCGATGGTAACGTGCCAATGCCCGGTGGCCAAGCTTGGAGCCTGTTGGCAACATAAGTTCTTGGCTGTTGCCTACACTTACCAAGGTATAGTTATCATTCATGCCATGATATTCGTGCTGGTCTTCGTTGTCAGAATCGTACGTCACATCTTCAAAATCTTCGGTGCCTGCGAAAGTAACACGGCCAGTCTTTTTAGCTTTGGGCCTGTCTTCTACGTCAAAATTGTAAAACTCGGCTACCGCAAGCTTCTCATCTTTCGTTTCGTATGGCAACTTGCAGTGGCCCTTCGAGTGCATGTGCTGCCTTATACTGGTCAAGTTTTTCCCTTCAAACCCACACACCAAACACTCGAAATCAAGCGAGATGGCTTCACTCAAGTACAGAAGCAACCCTATCAAATCGACCAAATACAGCCTTTCGGGTATATAGAGGCCGTGGTTCTTGAACATATGCTTGATGTTGGCCTCGACTTCTTTGTTATCGGTACCACAATAGAAACACCTAGATATGGGGATAGCTTCAAGCACTTCCACTGATTCGTCGTCGCTTAGCTCAGACTCTTCTGTGCCTTCACTGCCACTTTCGCTCGAACTGTATGCTTCAATATCCACAAAACTGGAAGTTTCGGAGTAGTTTAATTCAGAACCCGTTTCAACACCCGATTCTACTATGGAGTCTCCTAATGAAAACTGCGAAAGCTCTGACGCCACTGACGCCGGACTGACGCCTCTCGAGGCCTCGGAGCCAGTTTCACTGTGGTCTCTACCTCGATATTCGTGGTACTTGTGCAATTTCTTCTGTGCCAACTGCTGGGTCAACAGCCTATTGGTATTGTTCTTGGTCTTACGACGGTGAACATAAAACCCGTCCTCGTCTTCTTCTTCGTTGTACGCATGAACTTCTTGGTTCAATATCTTTTCGGCAAACACATCTGAGCTGATCGACGGCAACAGCGCCACTCTTCTCTTGAGATTATATCGGTGCCATTCTGTCTTCATGTGTTGCCTCTGAAGCTCGGCAGTGACAAATTTGATGGAACATGTATTGCAGGTGAATCCAGATGTTTGTGGGTTGGACTGGTGCGGGATAAACGACATATTATGGCTATTCTTTACTCTTTCAACTCGTTTCGTGCTCCTTTATACTTGGCACTCTTATCTTCTTTGTTGCTTAGATTTTCTGGATGACTCAACATGCAATGCGATTCGAGGTGCGATTGCAGGTTAGCGCACTTGATAAAAGTGGGAAAATTTTGACCAACTACACCATCGTAGCACCTATTCAACGACAATGGCTGTCCATATCTTCGGTAAACATGTCAAGCACAACAGTTTGGTGAGCGTAAGTGTGATTTACTATCCAAATCTCAAGCGTTTTGAATTATCACTAACTCTTAGCACGGTTTGAAAAAGGCTATATTCGGTATTGGATACCATACCGCAGAGAGAATATGTGCCAAAGTGGGCTTGTATCCTCAAATGAGAATGAACCAGTTGTCCGAACCCCAAATCATGGATTTGAACAAAGAAATCTCCGAAATGACCGTCGAGGGACACTTGAAACAGAAGATAAATAACGACATCCAGCTCAAAAGAGACACCGGTTCTTATGCAGGTTACAGACACGCCAACAGTTTACCAGTACGTGGTCAAGGCACTAGATCCAATGCCCAAACTGCCAAGAGATTGAACAAGATCCCAAGATACAAGATCTAGTCTGAGCTCCCCATCTAACTTGTATAATAAACCAATGTATATACTTCACGTCCGCAGACTAATCAATGCTTAAATAGTCCCATATGTATGCTTGTCGAGCAAAAAAATAACCGTAGAGTTGAAAGGGTTCCGTTAGCCTTTCATTGGTGTTAATTGTACAACCTTAACGGTTCGCAACTTTCGTGCAGTCGTTTGGCAAAAATGGACGAGTCCGGAGTCGAACCGGAGACCTTTCGCATGCTAAGCGAACGCGCTACCAACTACGCCACACGCCCTTGGGAGAAATGGTCCCTAGCAGGATCGAACTGCTGATCTCGGCGTTATTAGCACCGCGCCTTAACCAACTGGGCCAAGGGACCTTTCTGTTGCGTTCTTTTTCCGGTTGGATATATATAAGGTTGGTTTCACTATGGACAATCATGAATGCCTTGATCAAGCCATTGCTAATCTTCAACTTCCAGTTTTGAACTGCTATTGCTGGTGATTTGTTCCCTTTGATGGTGCGTTCCAATTGCGCCGCCTCGTTATAGTAGGCTTGGTGAGATATATTGCGCAATTGGCTGCGAAAATTGAAAACAATTTTGCAACTTTTTTGCAGCAACCTCGATTGGCAATACTTCTTCTTATGGATTCCATCACTCTTGGTTACGTTAACGATTGCACAGTTGGATGCATCACTCTTCCATTCCAAACCATCTATGAAGGAACCTACTTCTACCCATTTTATGTAAGCAACTTACAATCTCTCACCCAACCAGTACTAACCTTTAGGGGATTTACTATTGCCTCGGGACGCCAGAAATGTGGAAGTTCTACTTGATGGTATTCGTTCCTCAATTCATCTTTACCATGATAGTTTATGTTGTCACATTCATGGTGTTTTTCCCGATATGTACCGTAATCTGGTCGTTACTTACCGGGCCGTTTGCCTTCATCTCGGTGTGGGTAAGCGTTATCCAGCAATCGGGCGCCATAGCCGTATTCATGACGACAAACTTGTTAATGCCGTATGTTCAGAAAGTTACTTTCGATGCTGTTTTGAGCAGAGAATTCGCTGACGATCTCTTGATTGACGATAAATTAAAGAGCATTGACAAAGTGCCCTTTTTGGTAAAGTGCGGCACTTTCTTCACGTCAGTTTCCCAGTTCCACAAATACTTGTATGTCATTGCCAAGGGAATCTTTTTGTGCTTGTTGAATATGATTCCCATAATAGGTCCCATTCTAGTCATATGCATACAGGCACCATCTAAAGGTTTACGATCTCAAGCTAGGTACTTTGTTCTATTAGGATATACTCAGGAGCAGATAAAACAGGCCTACTATGACAGTCCGGGCTCCTACGTGGGGTTTGGGTTGGCTGCAAATATACTAGAAACCATCCCGTTTCTCTTGTGTTTTTTCATGTTCACAAACAATCTAGGTTCGGCACTATGGGTGGTGAGTCAGGAACGCACCAGAAGGAAAAGAGAAGAGCGACCTGAGCATTTAGTGGGACTTGACTATTTCCAAAGAGTCGAGGCTGTGAAATCTAAACATGACTAGTAAAGATAGATATTATCAACACACCCAAACCCGGCAGCAACTCCACCTTCGTCGCTGCTACTGAATTTGGATCTCAACAACCAGCCTGCATTCTTGTTGCTGATAATTTGGCCATTGTCTTCGTTGTAGAGAATGGTTCCAAAAATACCGAGTTCTGACACTATATCTTCATTGAATATTTCATCGTTTCTGATGATCTTATTCTTGTAGGTGGGAGCGTCTATCAACTCCATGAGAATGTAAGCGTCCCATTCCGTTTCTTCGATGCTCTTCAAAAATGAAGGGATATCTTCCTTATAAATGTTGTTACCACCGCCTTCTCTTTGGGGCTTCAAAACAAATTTATGAGGTTGTTCAAATGCTAGTCTCTTTGCTAATTTTCCATTTTCCGAGTTGTCCAATGGATAAATATTGACAAAGGTCGACAATAACTTGGCCAAATCTGGCTCTGAAATACTAGGCAAGAATCTCTGAACAATGTCTTTTTGGGTCAAGATTTGCTGGATCTTCTTAGAACCTGACAATTGGGTTAACAAAGACGGACACTTGATTGCTTTGGATTGTTCAAGAATAACTCTAGCATTCCATGTTGACTCGGGGTTTGCTTCGTAGTCACTTGGGGCATACCCGGACCTAAAATACACCACCGAAACTTCCTCCAGAGTAGACTTGACATACAATCTACCTTCCTTTAGTGCTAATTTCGACTCCACCTCTTCAAGGGTACACCTTTGTGAGGTTATACCATGATTGTTAATCAATGAATACTCAATATGTCTTTGGTCAAAGCAGTTTCTCTCGTTAGGCTGAACTATGAATAAGACTATAGGAACGTTTTCAGTGGTATAGATCTTATGAGCCTCAGCCAAACCGTCAGCTAATTCATTAATGGATTTGGATTCAGGAAGTTCATGTTCTGAATAATAATTCTTTTGTCCATAGATTCCTGTTTTATTGAGATAGTTGTGTAGTTGACTCACTTTGGTCGAAAGTGCTCCGAATGACACACTTACAGTATTGAATTCAATCTGCTTTATCTCAGTCTGGTTGGACTTTTTATCGATCATGTAGTCATTTCTAAACAAACCCAACGAAATAGGCTGTGCAAGCTTGCCACCACTAGCTGCGATGGCCTTTTGGTAACTCTCAAACAATTTGCCAGTAAAATCAGTATCGAATTTGGAAAGCTGGGTGATTATTTCAACCAACCAATCCTTGTGCTTTGCCACCAAATTGATGTATAGCTCGTTGAAATTTTTCTGGACTTCAACAGCATTTTGGAAAGCATGACGAGGAAATGGAGTAGGAAATAACGTGGTCGGGGCTATACCTGTGTTGTACTTGTTGAAGTTCGGCGGATACATTACTAATCCATTGGCCAACGACCATTGCTGTAAGAGCTCTGACAACTCAGCTTCTTGGTCACTTGACAAACTTGGAAATGGTTTGATTGTCATTCTGTCAATGTGAGGCAATTAATCTGGATTCTAAGTACGACTAGGCTTTGTAATTGAGTGCCTCGATATCGCCATACTTGATGATTGATGAGCACTGCGTACAGACTTACCGATAAGCTTGTATGCAGGACCAAAATACGATACTCGAAGCTGATGGACCAAGGGTTGGGATCCCCAATACGAAGTCTACCACACACTAGTCACACTAGATTCGCAACTCTAGCCAGACGGCTAAATATACAACTGCAAAAAGTTTGTAGTTAGTGCAAATTACATCGTAAACTCGTCCATTTTGCTGACGTCAGTTCCCAGATGGTCGATTCACCAATTTTAATTTGTATCAAGATTAAACAGCCTATCAAGTAGTCATGTATTAGAGCCCAACTGTTTTGTGGGTACTCTGACGGTGAGTGGTGGTTCCGGGGCAGCACACGTGCTCGCGCGAGATCCGGTCACCTAGGTCAGTAGACACGGGCCCTCTGATATTGATGGTTTCTGGGTAAATTTCTCTCCTCAAAACGTCTCAATACAAACAGGGAAACTAGAGTATGGGGCAGTCTTATTTCTCAGGCACCTTGGTTTCAACTCGGCCATTTACACCAGTTCATAGCACACAACTTTGGCGATATCCGGGCACGCGCGTGATTTCCACCTCGGTATTCTACTCATGATCTACTGCCAGCCCAGTCCAAGAGGAATATGAATCGCCGTATTACTTGCTCTAAAACATCATGCACACAATTGGCGAGCTCACAACTACAAACATCAAGTTCCCAAATTCAAGTCAATTGCAATCGAAATAAATGAGACCGCTTACAACAATAATTTCACGTATGCGAATCTACTATATAGTGTCTCGAAACCTTTCAATGGTTGCAGTGAGGCTCAAAGTATAGTCTTGCCGAGCCCGCAACTTCATTGTAATGACAGCAGAATTGCAAATGCAAGAGTAACAACCAGATCATCGCAGACTAATTAATAGTCAGCACAACGTAGAGTACTGATTCTGCCCGGCACCCTTGTGTGGGTGCAAATCACGTGCCGCTGCTGAGCACACGCGCCCGTTAGGGTTGCAACCCTTGCACACGCGGCGCAGGCCAGTTTCCTGTTTTGTCGCAAAGTATCAAAATTTTCAACGAGAGCTATAGCGAAGTGAAAAGTGATTTTAACACAGTTGTTATTCCTATACACATAGACATTAAATAGTATGTGAAACACGGTTTGGAGATACAGAGATCATGAGTCTATAATGTGAACTACATACATGTGGGGATAAACCTTTGTTAGTTGATGATGTACATTTACTACGAAGCATCACACTACGGTGTTAATGAAATCACTACGAACGACCATAAAACTACACAACTATTCATATATGATTACACTGATGACTTCTGACTTTTCATTTCGGACTTCTTTTTTCTATCTTATCAAAGTATACTAACATCTAGTGAAATACTTAGCTGCTTACTTATTATTGGTCAACGCCGGTAACGCTTCCCCATCTGCTGCCGATGTCAAGGCTGTCTTAGAATCCGTTTCTATCGAAGTTGAAGAAGAAAAGATCACCAAATTGTTGGCTGAAGTTGAAGGTAAGAACGTCGAAGAATTGATTGCCGAAGGTAACGAAAAATTGGCTTCTGCCCCATCCGGTGGTGCTGCTGCTCCAGCTGGTGCTGCCTCTTCGGACGCTGCTGCCCCAGCTGAAGAAGAAGCCAAGGAAGAAGAAGAATCCGACGACGACATGGGAATGGGCTTATTCGATTAAGTCATCTAACAAAATACATATAACCTAATATATTACGTACGTGTCAAGTATTCATACTGTAGCATATCTATTAAATGTCTGTTGGGATTGATGCGGATCACAAATCGAGGCATATCATATTATCGATCAGTCGACAGACGAGCTAGAGCACTTAACCTTGTACTATTAACAATACTTCCCTTTGGTGGTTTATTACAACTCATCAGCTATGGCCTTTCTCATTGCCTTTGGGTTTCCAAAGATTTCGTGTCTGGCTCTCAACATTTCCGAGTCAAACTGGGCGTCCTCAGCAGGATAATCGTCTCTTTTCTTGTACTCCTTTCTTACTTCAACTTCTTTCGATAACCAGTTCATGAAATCTGGTGTGGGCCTAAGAGCCTTGTTATATGAGTGGATTTCGCTCAACAGCTTGAAGTATTGTTTGAACTGTTCTTTGGAAGCAACCTTGTTTTCTGCTAGCGAGTTCTGCAAAAGTAAAGATATTTGGTGGTCAGGATCATGGGCGTTTTCAACCGAGTTTCTATCGTTTTTGAGGTTATCGATCTTGACCAATTGGATATCTTCGAGCAAAGCGAGGACTCTTGCCTTGGTTTGTTCGCCGTAGCTAGGGTAGCTTTTGAGTAAGAGAACAATTCCTTGGTTTTTAGACTTGTCATCAGTATTAAAGTATTTCAAGTTGAAATGGGGGTTTTGGTTCAAGGCTTGGACAATTCCAAGAACTCTCTTCTGGACCAAATCGGGGGTTGATTTGTTGGAGAGTAATCCAAATAATTCCACCACAAAGTCTCCCGAAAACCCACTCAAGACATTGTTCACGGCCTCTGGATTGTTACGGAGGGCCGAGGCCATGATTCTGTAGATCTTTTCATGGGTGTTTGTGTCAGAAGTCGAATCAATGACTTTTTGAAAGCTCTGGAAGATTTGGGGGGTGGCTGTGAGCTTGACGCCGAACTCTATGTCGTGGCTCAATTCTACCAACGTATTCAAAGCTTGGTCAAGTCTGGCCACATCACCGTCATACTGTTCTATCTCTTCGACGGCGCCTTGGTAATTGGTCAATTCTTCAGAATCGACTCTGTTTGCCCGTTCCTTGCTTCTGAATTCTGCAATTTTCTGCTGCATTTTCTTTCTTTGCAACTCCTCAACCTGTTGCTGCAAATCTTGATCTTCAACCTCAACAACTTGGCCAGTCACAACAAGATCGTGGCTGCTATTGTCTTCTTCCGATGGATCCATTAGCTTGGCTTCTCTCTCGAGTGTATCTATGTTTAGTCTGACGTGTAATCCGGGTGGTATATCTTGGTCTTTCTTGATCAATTGCCACTCCGTAGTAGGCTCGAATAGTTTGGGATAGCAATCGTGCGGATTTTCGGGATTATTGCAAATTAGCTCTTGCTGCGTATTGACAATCAGCGACTTGACTCCGAAGGCTATCACTAACACTAATCCTATACTGGTTACTTTCATTAAAGACTGGTTAGAAAGACACTCTGGCACGACTGATTATATGGAGAGGCGCACGTGACACCCTCAACAACATACCTGGCCCGGGCTTCAAATAGATGCAAAATGGAGTTGACAATTGGAGTTGACAATTGGAGTTGACAATTGGAGTTGACAATTGGAGTTGACAATTGGAGTTGACAATTGGAAGAGTGCATAGCTGTTCTGTTGGCCTCTACCTTTCGTCTATACACATATCTGAAAATGTCTTTGTATATTTGTTTTGTTAGGGATGAACGTGTAAAAGTATTGGGACTATCCCCGTCAATTTTATATCTACTTATGCTATACAACCTACGGTGCTATTGACTCATAGAGTGTATATTGTACAAATGATACCCACTCAATGATAAGATATGAATTGGAAAAAAAGCCTCTTGAAAGGCAAAGGGTTATTCTGGATCAGATGTGTGATAATAGTATAATGTAGGTTTCGCTCAATTCCTCATTTAATGGACTACAAGCCATGCCAATCGACTCCAACTATGCCATCTGTGAAATAGTGCAGTACTGAAGGTAACAGAGAAAGAGTACAGAAGTAGAGCATCAGTTTGAGGTATTAGTATTGGTTTAGAGTATTAGTCTAGGAGTTGGTTAGTAGTATTAATGATTTATTTCCTCTAAAGGCTATTATTCTTTCATTGATTAGACAAAGATAGTTTATAGGGGTGTCTAAACAGCACGCTGTGGCTCGCTTGTTGATACAATCAAGCAGCAGCCTTTTCTAAAGCCTGCTTGATGTCTTCAATCAAGTCGTCAGTCTCCTCAATACCAACCGAGACTCTGACCAAGTCGTCAAACACACCGTTGGATTCTCTTTCGGCCTTTGGAATACCCCCGTGGGTCATGATGGCCGGGACTTCAACCAACGACTCAATGCCACCCAACGACTCGGCCAAAGTGAACAATTTGGTGGAAGAAGTAAAGACAGAGGCGGCGTTGGCCCCTCCGTTGATTCTGAACGAGATCATACCACCTCCCAAGCCGTCTCTGTGCTGCTTGGCCACAACAGAGTGGTTAGGGTGCGACTTCAAGCCAGGGTAGTTGACGTGACCGACCAATGGGTGGTTTTCCAAGAGCTCAGCGATCTTCTGGGCAGTGGAGGAGGCTTGTCTGACTCTCAAGTGCAAGGTCTTCAAGCCTCTGTGGGCCAACCACGAGTCGAACGGCGAAGGAACAGAACCAATGGCGTTTTGCAAGAAACGGAATCTGTCGTGCAACTCGTCGCTGTTGGTGGCAATGACACCCATGACGACATCGGAGTGGCCGTTGATGTACTTGGTCACAGAGTGGACAACCACATCGGCCCCGTGGGTCAATGGGTTAGAGACGTATGGAGACAAGAAGGTGTTGTCGACGACCAAAACAACCTTGTTTCCGGTCTTGGCGTGGTGGTCCTTCAAGATCTGGGTCACCTTGGAGATGTCGGTGACCGATAGGGTTGGGTTGGAAGGGGTTTCCAACCACACCAAACGGGTGTTTTCTCTAAGGTTGGCTTCCAAGTCCTTTTCCAAATTGTTGACAAAAGTGGCTTCGACACCGTGGGTGTTTGCTACCTTTGTGAAGTAGCGGTGGGTACCGCCATACACATCGCCGCCGGAAATAATGTGCGAGTTGATGGCCAAAGACTGGATGATCAAGGCGGTGGCGGCGGAACCAGACGAGATTCCAAGGGCGTGCTTGGCATTTTCCAAGGAGGCAACGGCTTGTTCAAAGTTGTCTCTGTTAGGGTTGGCGGAACGCGAGTATTCGTAGATCCCAAGAGGCTTCGAAGGTTCGGATTGCGCAAAGGTGGTGGACAAACTGATGGGCTCAATAACCGCACCGGTGTGAGGGTCGATTGGTGCACCGGCGTGGATGGCTCTGGTGCCGAAACCAAATTGCTGAGTAGAGTCGGAGGTCATTATCGTCGGGGGGCGAGCAAGTGGAAAGTTGTTGGAACTGACCGGGTTTGTTTTAAAGGTTGGACTTTGGTGGTGAAAAATTCATCCTTCGATTTTATTCTTTATATTTGAAAAGTGTGGCGCGAGATGGCGATGCGTCCTGCAGATAGTGGGTTTTTTCTAGGCGTGGAAAACGCCCCAATTCGGTGGTGCAAATCCGACTTCGGTACAGAAGCTTCACCAAGTGTGGTGGAGAAGTCATCAATACCAGCGCTGACTGAGATAGTCGCTTTTGGTTCCGTAACCCATGGTGCTGTAACCCTTGGTACTGTAACCCTTTGTCATGAATACTCTGTCATGAATACTCCGTCATGAATACTCCGTCATGCAAGACCCTCATGCTTGGTGGTCTTAGTATAAAGCGTTTTGGTTTGTGGTCTGCGACTGTGGTGGGGTGTGCATGTCGATGAGGACTCGTTACTAGACATCGATGTCTATATCACTTTTTTCGTTTGTTTCGCATTCTCTACTCTTTGGATTGAATGAACTGTGGGCAATCAGCATGTAGAAACTGGACGACGTCAGTACCCTATCACTTCTTTCAGATATTTTTCCACACTTAGTTCGTACGCTTCACGCCAATTATTGCTTTCATAGAAAAGTGCGAACATCATTCATCTCCATCTTCACCTTCGAATTATAACCGAACATCCTTCAATGCGCTTTGTCGTTGACCTCTCGCCAAATTGCGATGTCATTTCACGCATGAAGCTTAACTACATTTTCGGGCGTATCCCCTGAATACACGAAATGCGCTCTGTGACAGGAATCGCACTCGCCATGCAAACTTTAATCTAGCCAATTTAGGGCCCTTTAGTAGTGGCAAGAACAAAGGCTCAGCAGTTTAGCGCCCAAGTGCAGATTTACGAGGGTCCAAACACTTCAAAATAAGTGATTAGTTGCTGGTTTCAACAAGCACATGCGTGCTTCTCTCGTATATCAATCAATAAACCGGTGAAATTTTGATGCAAATCAGTGGTGGAGGAACGTCGCAAATGTTCGGGCCGCGAAGTTCAGCTGTTATCTTGATTGCAGACGTCGCAAGGTGCCGAATTGTCAGCTATCGCCGAAAAAATTGTTGCTTGTAGTTTATTGCTAAAGTCTTGGTCCGGTGAAATTCACTAGTTTAATCAATCTCCCCCAATTATCAAGTGTGGTGTTTCTCCTCGGGATCCCGGTCTACGAGGCTGTAGACACTTGTATACGCGCAAAAGCAACCACACTTATCTTTGGGATACTACGGAAGACTTCCTACACGTCTAAACATCCTCCTTCAACACGTGCAAAATATATACATACACCTAGGTGTAGGTGTCCATGGTACTAGTTCTAACCAATTGTGTCATGGTTCGTGCTCACTCTGTTATCACGCTTGTCTCTCTCGCTTCTTGCCACCATTTCCGCTTAATCTTCGGATGATTGTTATGCGCATGCACGTCAAAAACTTGATATTTTTTGGCGCAGGCTTACCGAACAATGTCCTGATTTACAATTTATGCGAGATATATAGCGTGCAGGATAACCACGTAGCGACCATATTCGCCGATCTGTTTTGTCAATCAAATACGATAACCCGAAATGTGCATCGTTATGATAATTAGCTCAAACATCCTTGCAGGCCCGTAAATGAATAAAAAGCCAACTTCTTAATCCCAGAGCTTGGTATCTTCTCGGACAACAAGAGCACTTTCCTTCGGCTTTTGGTCCAAGCATCTCACTTGTGGTGGATGCCTCTAATTAGTGGGCTTCAATAAGACCAAATTAGTGGCTTTACCGAATCGCTGAGGAACTTGAACCTATTTAGTGTGTGCGGCTTATGCGCCCCTACTTTAATTAAATGAAATTGGGATTTCTTTTGCATATAAAATACCTATCCAACAATTGATCTACTCGTAGCCCTGAACGTTTCCGCAGATTTTATGCGGGCCCACAGTTTACCTTTTAATTAGTTTTATGTAATTGATTCTCGACAACGTTTTTCCAAGATTCCAATTTGGCAATGATAAGAAAATTTCATCCATTTGTCAAAAGACGCATCTTGACATATCCAGAAGTTATGATTGTAGAAAAAACCTAGTGGTTGGATACTTTCAACATTATAGCGGCAAATGCAATACTAGGACAAGGTCCAGCTGTATAGTGCCTACTGAATCATAGGGTGATTGATAATGCGCTCATCCCAGGCATGGGTCTCCAATGACATTCTTTGCGCAAGAAAATACATCAACTATTTATTGATTTGATCTCGGACTGACGAACTTGCCGGTCTTGAGCTTTGATTTGTTCCCAGAGATAATCCTACCGGCTGGTACATACAAATTTTAATAGCTAGCTCGTAAGGCTTGAGCGATTTCGGACTTAACCCGACTTGCATAAAATTAGTCTGTACCCCTTGAATTAGGCGAGTTTAGTGTAATACTTTAATTATCGATTTCTTTGGTTGCGAAAGTATCAATGATTCATGATTTCGGCAAGCGCATTCACTGATATCTATCAAACAATCTACGAAAAGCTCTGGATCCGCGGAGAAAGTGCTATACTGTCGGATAATAAGTTTGAATGTTTATTCAGCCTTGAAGCTGACAATTATTTGAAATAATTACACAATTTTATTAAGTGCTTAATATTGTGTAGATGCTAAATTAAATCTTGCGCTTTCCCATGTCAAGAGCGGAAACGCCCAATGCTCGGGATCTGTTTTGCGCTGCTTACAATCACTGATTCGCCTTCGCAAACGCTGATATCAAAATCACTCGCAAAGTACGTTGGGTACAAAAGATTGAAAAGATATGGTCTCTAATCTTCGTAAGCTCATTGATGAAACAGGAAGGAAATCGAATGCCGTGTCTTGAAAAGCCATTCTCTATACTTTGTTTCCTGTTCACTAAGCAAAACCAACCCAATAGGTTTGGGCTGATGTCTGATTGGCGCTGAGTTTATCAAATCGATTTCATTTGAACTTAGGAAGTAATGGTGTGGTGTCCAATCAAACTGTGGACGTCAATCAGTATGTAGATGTAATTTGTGGTTTACAAAGCCTTTTTCAAAAATGGTGAAAGTGCAACTCTTGCATAAAACCGATTCGGCCATTTCTCCGGTATGTCGAATCTCAAATGAAACTAGACCTTGTGACCACAAGAATAAACCATGCAAAGACTCGATTTGGATAGAAAACCCACTTTTGCATCAATACCGACATATCGCTTCACTTTTTGGTTGATTGAGGTTCTTAAGAGTATGGCATATTTGGTTCTGACTTGCATGCATCGGACATAAATTCAACTTTAATTTCGAGATCGAATTATAGTTGGAGTTTCAAGTTCATGTTTCTTCTTGCGGATTCTAGATCAGCAATAATCTATGATGCACTCGATTCAATATCTTGCATAATACCTCGGTCTAATCTTTTTTTTTTTCTTTGATTCGGATTTTCATTTTGACTCAAAAGAACAAATAAGCCCCATTCTCTAATTGGTGCTATTAGTGCTAGTAGACCATGCAATTATGTCGAAGGCATATTTCTATTTGCCGAAAACTTCTGTCATAACGGTATAAATAAGACGGAAAACTCCATCAAATATGAATATTACTTCCTTTTTAATCAGCTTACCTTTTCATTAGACATCGAGTCAAAAAGTTCCTAGACCAATAATAAATATAACATGCAATTCTCCTCTTCAATTCTTATTGCTATTGCTGCTGCTGTTGCCTTCGCTTCTCCAATCCCAAGAGAATCCAAGAAAGTCAAGAGAGAAGCCGCTGCTCCTGCTGATAAAGAAGACTTTTCTGCCACCATCGACATTCCAAACCTTTACTATGGAACCTTGGACTTCAAGAGAGACGATGCTCCTGTTGAAAAGAGAGAGGAAGGTAAAGAAGACTTC
>JAJMGJ010000033.1:0-47945 GCA_030568655.1 Suhomyces prunicola | reverse complement strand
TCATGTGGACTGCTTTGGACTAAATGCTTTGTTTTCTTGGCCTTGGGAGCTCCCAAACTGGCTAACCATTCTTCCTTGGACTTTTCTTCGCCCTCAATGCAACCCAAATCATCAAACTATGTTTATTTCAATAGACAGCCTAATTTCTTGGGAAAGAATACCCAGGACAAGGCTGCTGCAATCAAGTTGAAGATGGAGAACTACTATCAAATGTCTGTTACTCACGCAATTGAAAGAAACCAAAGAAGATTAGATTTGGAGCATAAATTGATGACAGAAGATCTCGGGGCCAGTGAAGAGCGTAAGAATAGACAATTGCAGAGCTTAGGCAAAAAAGAGTCTCAGTTTTTGAGATTGAGAAGAACCAAATTATCGCTCGAAGACTTTACCACCGTCAAAGTGATTGGTAAAGGTGCTTTTGGTGAAGTTCGTTTGGTTCAAAAGAGAGACACTGGTAAAATATATGCCATGAAAACCTTGTTGAAGTCTGAAATGTACAAAAAGGATCAATTGGCTCACGTCAAGGCCGAGAGAGATGTTTTGGCAGGAAGTGATTCTCCATGGGTTGTCTCATTATATTACTCATTCCAAGACTCGCAATATTTGTACTTAATAATGGAGTTCTTACCAGGAGGAGATTTAATGACCATGTTAATCAGATGGCAAATATTTACTGAAGACATAACGAGGTTTTATATGGCCGAGTGTGTTTTGGCAATTGAAGCCATTCATAAGTTGGGCTTTATTCATCGTGATATCAAGCCAGATAATATCTTGATTGATATTAGAGGACATATCAAATTATCCGATTTTGGATTGAGTACCGGATTCCATAAGACCCACGACTCGAACTACTATAAGAAATTGTTGGAAAAGGAAGGGCCAGGTAATCATTTGCAGCCAAATCAATTGACCAGCAACAATCCAAACGGTAGAAATTCCATGATGGTAGATGCTATACATTTAACGATGTCTAATAGACAACAGATGCAAACATGGAGAAAGTCAAGAAGATTAATGGCTTATTCGACCGTCGGTACCCCAGATTATATTGCGCCCGAAATTTTTATCCATCAAGGTTATGGACAAGAATGTGACTGGTGGTCATTGGGTGCAATCATGTTTGAGTGTTTGATCGGATGGCCTCCATTCTGCTCTGAGACTCCTCATGAGACATACCGTAAAATTCTTAACTGGCAAGAGACCCTACAAATTCCAGAGGATATTCATTTATCCCCTGAAAGTGAAGACTTGATCCGCAAGTTGCTTACAAGTAGTGAAAACAGATTGGGAAGATATGGAGGTGCCGAGGAAATCAAGCAACATCCATTTTTCCGCGGAGTTGACTGGGATACAATTAGAAAGGTGGATGCACCATTCATTCCTAAATTGAGATCTATTACAGATACCAGATTCTTCCCAACAGATGAATTAGAAAATGTTCCTGACACCCCTGCATTAAGCAAAGCCATGGAACAAAGAGAAACAGAAGGAGGAAAGAAAAACCACAAAGAGGACTTGCCCTTTATTGGATACACTTATTCGAGATTTGATTATCTTACCAGAAAAAATGCTCTATAGCTACTCATACATGAACATTACAATTGATTGCACTCTTTCAGAGATATTCGTAAAATCGTAGGATACTTGCATTCAGAGAAGCATATGAAAGGAGTTTGACTGAACTCAAGGTTGAATCATACAGTGCCTGTTATAACTGTATCTTTTGCTGTCAGAGTCTATGTCTGGACTCGTGCTATCTTTGTATCCATTCAGATTTTTCTTACGGATCACGATCGAGTCTGTAGAGTGATTTTACCCACGTCAGGATAGACGAATCGGAAGTACTTCCGCACTTTACTAACGAATGACGATTACACATTTACCCAAGAAAAATGCAAAAATTAGAAAAATTTGAAGAATTATAACAATTTTCAAGTAGTCTCAAACGGTCATGATGACGCTTTAAAATTTATAAACCAGCCACCCGAGGCGTAATTCTACAAATGAGTGTAGGGTGGATATATTTATTTAGACCCGATTGATGGCAGATAATATTCTACTCTATTGACCCACCAAAGCATGATTTGGTAAGCAATAGCATGAGAAGCACCCTTTGCGCACGTTTCCGGTGATCCAGAACCATATATGAGCTGCAGCTTCCCAATTGGTACGGGTTTTAATGGTATCGGGCCTCAAAGGGAAAAAATACCTCTAAGACAAATGTTTGTCGGGACGCATGCTCTTTGTTTAGTAAAAGAATATCTTTACTACATGCCTGACTTGACTACGTAATGTCATGTTTTTTTCGGGACGGAGTATGACTAATGTATTGAAAATTCCCGAAGGATCCGGTCACATGATTCTTAGAGTTGCGATGGCGGCAAATGGTTGGATAAAAAGACGATCACATATTGAATGATAAGTATGGTTGCATGTTGAAGGTGGGGGGTGATTGTGCGTAGCAGAGCGATAGCCACGTTCACATTCGGCCCTTTGCAGATTGCCTGATATATGACCCCACGTAACGATACCCCCTTCTCTACCTCAGAAATAATTGTCTCACTTATTTGTTTGGTTTGCATGCATGCAACATGCATGAAATAATAACTCGTTTTACCGTTCTAACGCATTTCAGACTGCGAATAATTTTCCCTAATTTAAATACTTTGTCATTTCCTTCTCATTTGATCGTTTCAATAAAACTAATACAACTCCAATCAATCGAATTGAAGATGCTTAAACATAATATACTCTGGGTAGCTTTCTTGGCTGCCAAATTGGTCATTGGCGATGTGCACGCACATGAACATGGTAATCATGAGGTGCCCCAGCAAGTGTCTAAGACATTGGCACTGAAGTCGGTACCCACGGAACTGCTTGTTCCCACAGCGCATGTAATGAAACATCACCATGGAATGCCAATTCTCGAAACAGACTTACTTCCGGAAGAAAGATTGTTTTGGGAGCAATACAATTCGACTCTCAGTTACTTCCAGGTTCCTTCTAAACACACCGGCAGCTTGTATACCCATGTATTGTTGGGCTTGTTCACCATAGTATTCGTATACCCCGTATCGCTCATCTTCAAGAACTTGCAGTTGAATTCATGGTACCTCGTTTCTTTATTTATTCACACCGGCCTCATGTTGGGTTCCTTGTTCACCTACTCGGTTTTCATGAACTCTGTGCCAGTGCTATACCCAGGCAATGCCTACAACAAAATGTCATGGATACTATCAGTATCCACCATCGTCCAATTGGTCACCGCATTGATAAAATTCTCTCACAAGAGAAATAACGATGAGAATTATTGCCACTTAAATTCCGATGAAGAATTGGCCATCGAAAGTGGCTCTCCAAGAAACTCCCCAGCTTCGACCTTGTTTGAATTTTCCGAAAACAGTTCTTCGGAATTTTCAGATGAGTACAAACCATCCAGCGCCCCATTATTTCCCGAGAGCTCTTGCTCGAAGTCCCTGAGTTCGGTGATAGGAAGAATACTAGGATTGCCAATTTTCCAGCATGTCTCCTCGACTTTCTACAACATAAGTAACGTCACCTTCAATTTATTAAATTGGGGTCACTTCTTCTATTTCCTCGTATATGTTCCTACTGGTTTGGCCACATTTTTGATGTTGGGGCAAGGAATCACTGTTTTCAACATCTTGGCACATTTCATTAAGGGTGGTGTGTTCTTTGCATATGGTATATTGTCGTTGGCTAGATATTGTGGTGCTTTTCAAGGCAAAGGTTGGGCCTGGAATAACCGTTTCATTACCGCCTACTCAAGCAATAAATCCTGTTGGAGCAAGATTCAGCCAATTGGTTTGCTCACTATGGAATTTATTGAAAGCTCGCTCATTTTGTTCTATGGTACTACCAACATCTTTTTGGAGCATTTATCCAGTACTGACGGTGTTTGGAGTCCAAAGGATTTGCAACATGCGTCGATAGCATTTATATTTATTGGATGCGGACTTTGTGGAGTTATCACCGAGTTCCAATTGAGCAAATGGAGATACGAGAAATCCATGGAAAACTTACAAAAGGTCCAAGCATCAGAAACTGAAGCTGAAATTGACAAATTCGAAAACGTAATCAAATCATCTCCAGGCTTCTCCCCAAACCCGTTCCCATTGATCACAATTTTCTGGACAGGTATTCTTATGTCTAAGCATCAACAGGCTTCCGAAATCTCGACCGAAATTCACACTCAATGGGGTAACATGTTCATTATGGCTTGTGCTTTCAGAGTGTTAACATATCTCATGAGTCTTTTGTTGCCGGTCAACAAACTGTTGACGAAACCATCAAGACCAATGACCGAACTCATTGTAAGCTTTGGACTTATTTGCGGTGGGTTGATCTTTATGGAATCAACCGATCCAGTCATTCTTATCTTTGAATACTACGGATTGACAGCAATGTTCACTTTGAACATTTCTCTTGGGTTTGTCGCCTTGTTCATGGGTTGGGAAATGTCCTTATTTGCTATAAAAGATTGGCTTAAAAACAGAAGAAAAAGTATCGTATAAATCAAAAGTTAACTACTATTTGCCAACATCTCTCTTACAGGTGACTAGGTGAGCTAATGATTGTTCGTGAGATACAAAATCCGGTTCGTTCGTGTATCACGACTACTGCTAATATGTAATAATTAATAAATAATATGAAATACTTGGATGAATGCTTGATAATTTAATGATAGTAAATGTCTAGGACCAATTACCCAAGGTGACGTCATTAATTTTCGTAAGCCTCATCTCATCACCAAATTGCGCTTCGCACCATGCCCACTAACTGATCCCAGACGTGGTGTAGATAGAGAACGACAATACAGTTTGCACCTTTTGTATGACTGCCTAACACCCTAGCATGGGACGGCAAGTCAACTTCACTTGGTTACGGCCAAGCAGGGGGCAGGGAAATTTTGTATTCCACTCATCACGTGGACACATTTTTGTTTACAAGGGCTAATTATAGTCAGCAAGGCTGTGGAAAAATCCACTCATCCCCCCTTGCAATTCCGAGACACTTCAGGGCTTGGCTATATATAATCGCTTCGAGTTTAACCCTTACCTACCCATTATTTTTATAGACCATTGAGCTTATCCAGTTCAAACCACAGCTGTACCCGGCCAACTAGAGGGTACCACTAGCATAGAACATAGAACATTCAGCATCGAACATCCTGTATCGAGCGTCGACCTTCGCTGCACATATTTTCCGCCTCGTGGCATCTGCTCCTGATCTACGAAAAATTCCATCAACCGAAAAGTCTATTCTTCGTCAAGATAAATTTTATCGTCTCCGGGCCGCTATATAATATCGATTACAACGAGCTACACATACTCTAGAATCGTCGTATAGCACATTGAACTGCCCCACCTGCATCCTTTAGACCACCACAGAGCTCCGTCTAAAACGCTAAATTGCTTTTGTTCAAGCGGCTTACATAAGCATGCTGGCCACTTCCGACAGCCTTGGAACTATTCACTCATCAGACAATACGACACCTAAAAATAATAATTCCGGCTCGTCTGTAGAGTCCTTTTCCACCCGTATTCCGAATTCCAGCCGTGACAGTGGACTAATGGAAGCAACCCAAGTTATAAGTACTTCGGAAAGTTCCAGCTTACTAACTTCTGCCACACAACTGTCCCAACTGCCCACCATATCATCGCTCGCTTCTCCAACTTCCACAGGTGATGGGTCTGAAACCACCGGGTTTTCCCTGGACTCAAAAACTCTGTTTGTTACTCCTAGTGATAGCACTTTTCCAACGTCAACACTGAGCACTTTGCCTACAACGTCTTCCTCCATATCGTCTTCTCACACCTCATCCAGTACCATTTTGTCCAGCAGCACCAGCTCAAGTCTGAATCCGACCTCGAGCTCAAGTTTCAGCTCCAGTTCCATTCCAAGCTCAAATTCAATACCAAGTTCTAGGTCAAGTTTCAGCTCTAGTTCATTTAGCTCCAGCACAGTTGTTAGTTCTAGTTTCAGCTCAAGTTCATTTTTTAGTTCCAGCTCAAGCTCCCACAGCTCCGCTAGTTCATCGAGCACTGACCCAAGAACTTCATCTAGCGTTGAACCCACCTCGTCTTTTTCGAGCTCATCGTTTATCACATCCAGTGCTTTCCCCTCATCCAGCAGCCTGCACTTTTCAACTTCGGCACAGCCGTCCATCATTTCTTCGTCGGTTCATTCCACATCCTCGAGCGCCTTCTCATCGTCATCCGAGGCCCCTCTGATCACATCTTCAGCATCTTCAACTACAAGCTCCGCAAACCATGTTAGCTCACAGAGTAAATACACCTCTGTGATTGTACACCCCGGTACCACCATTACTACTGTCGTCACTACGGACGCTACAGGCACACCAACTCACGACAATTCTTCAAGTGGATCTAGTTCACTGCACAACTCCAAGCTCATTGGGGGCTTGGTGGGTTCCATTGGAGGAACCATATTTATTGGGATCTTTGTGGTGCTCTTCTTATTCTTGAAGAAAAGAAGAGGTCTTACCAACCAATCTCCTGATTTCAATGACGAGATGAGTGACCGCAAGGAAACCACCGAAACATCCAAGTTCGGATTCAAAAAACTTTTTGGATCCAGAGGAGGCGACACCACGGGTGCCCTTGGTTCGGGTGTTGGCGGTGTTGTGCCTATTCACGACTTGGAAAGACAGTTAAACGTCTCTAATAGCAAGTACTACGGAGCTGCTGCGGGTGCCGGGGCCGGTGTTGGAGGCACCGGAGCAGACCAGGACGACCCCAGCAACGACTTTTTCTACCGTGGTGTCACTAATAACAATAACCTCGACTCAGTGTTCAGAATGACCTCGAGCTCGGGCCAGACCAGTGTGGGTAAAGGCGACACGCCGTCACAGTCTTCTCGACGCCACACCCTACTATTCCAGTCGTACGGACACCCGCTAGCATCGCCCGAACAGTTTGACTTCAACGAAAAATCCGAAAAGGAGCCGTTGAAGTATCATAATGATTTGGACGACTCCGACCATACAGACACCGAGTCCGAGTTTAACCCTTCGGACTACGACGACAGTGGCGTGTTACCAGGCGCCAGTGGCCCGCACAACCGCAATAGCATCAACCCCATCAACCATGTATTTGGTGACGATGGCCAGCATAGCAACAACTCACGCTCGCGATTCCACGAGGTGATTTAGATCCAGAAACCAATATATCAGATTCAGATCATGATACCTTGACTTAGCATAATACAACACACTAGTATGTGCCTTTAATAATTTAGCCATTGGTGCTTCTCTTAATATCCTCTGCCTTGGTAGCACTAATTGGCTCTCTGCATTTAATAAACGTGAATCAAAATTATTACGCATTATTTAGATTAGTTATTTTTCTGCCTACCAGATCGATCGAGAGGTTAGGAGATCCATACAAGAAGATCCGTACACGAAGATCTGCACATTGAACCGTAGCCAGCCAACCAGGTGACGGCCTATGATGATCATACTTGCATATGGGGCACTACTACTTGGCAGCTTCCTTGAAACAGTGCTGGGCACTGTAAGTGAACACACCGGAACTGTGGAGCACTCTGCGGACAAGGTGGCTTCCAGCACATCCTCCTTTTGCCAGAGGTGTGTATCGTCTAAATCCAATATCTTTTGGTCTCAAGTCACTAGTCCGATTCAAAACACCACAATAAACCTGGCAAGTTCAAAATTGCCAAGTACACCTGAACCCACCAGCAATGTCTTGCTGGTCGACCTTCCATTCACCACCACCACCGATACCACCAGCACCATAGTAAGCACCGAACCTTTTACACCGACTGAGCCTTTAAGCACCTCCCATGGGTCCATTTTTGAGGTTGACCTGTTGGAAATCGAGTTGCCCATCATCGATATCGCCAACAACACCAACCACACCGTGCACGCCAAAAACCACACCAACTTGTCCGTCGAAGACTACCACTTCATGTCTTTTGAAGAGTGGAAAAAGAACAAAATAGACACAAGCGAACCCGAGGCAAATGCAAGCAATGGGCACACCCATGTCAAGCTCAATGGCTCCAGCTCAGTGAATACCCTGCTGCCCGCCCTTTCTTCTTCGTTAAATACTTTGGCTTCTGACAACATTTCCTACGAACTTGCATTACGTGGTAACATCACAGAGAAGACTGCTTCCAAAGACGGCGACGAACAAGGCAAAGTCTATAAGGACAAGTTTAATTATGCTTCGGTAGACTGTGCTGCTACCGTGGTCAAGACAAATTCGCTAGCCAGCGGAGCGTCGTCGATCTTGGTTGAAAACAAGGACTCGTATCTCCTCAACCAGTGCTCTTCACCCAACAAATTTGTCATTATCGAATTGTGTCAGGACATTTTGGTCGAGAGCGTTGTGATGGGCAACTTCGAGTTTTTCAGTTCCACGTTCAAAGGCATCCGTATCTCGGTCAGCGACAGGTTTCCGGCCACGCAATGGACCACCTTGGGCGAGTTTGAGGCTGAAAACGTCCGTGATATCCAGAACTTCAAGATCCAGAACCCTCTTATATGGGCCAGATACCTTAAGCTTGAGATATTGTCTCACTACGGCAACGAGTTTTATTGCCCGATTTCTCTAGTTAGAGTTCACGGAAAGACAATGATCGAAGAGTTTAAAGAAGAATCTAAAGAAACGCCTTCAGAGGACACAGTGGCTGAAGAAGTGGGCTCCGATTTAATTCTTGATTTGGAAAGCGGGCTCGAGAACGAGTCATTCAATGAATGCAGAGTGGTGATGCCTCACTTGGGGCTCAACGAGTTCTTGAAAGATATCAACTCTACCAGTGCTGAATACTGCGACGCCAACTATGCATCGGAGCAGACCTCACACGTAATTGAGCCTATAACCACTCAAGAATCCATCTACAAAAACATCATCAAGAGGCTCTCATTGCTCGAGTCAAATGCGAGCTTGTCGCTTCTATACATTGAAGAACAAAGTAAATTACTATCTAGTGCATTCACCGATCTAGAAAGAAGACAGTCAAATAATTTCGAGATCCTCATCGACTCTTTCAACACGACCATCGTCAACCAGTTACTCAATTTCAAAAAGACCTACATCAACCTACACAATGATTATGCCAGACTCTTCAAAATCCAAGAAAGCCTGCAACGAAGTTTGTTGAGTGAGTCCAAGAAGAAGATCGGCGTGCTAGGAAGCGATATCACATTCCAAAAAAGATTGTCCATCTTCAACTGTGTCATTATCGTATGCTTGTTGGTTTACGTTATCATTACTAGGGATGCATACATTCAAGATCTAGTGGAAACTAAACTGAAACATAGAAAGAAGCATAAATACTATTATCCAACTGGCTTGGTGCGTAAAAACTACAAAAGAGCACAACGTTTCAGAAGAGTTTAAATGTTATATATACATTAAAGGTAATAAATGGTACTATTTACAATAAAAATTATAGAAGTGAAAAAAAGTAATTCTATCTGAAATCATCAACGAATCCTAATTGTCATCGTAAGACTTTCTAGACCTGAAATTGTCTCTTTTTGGTCTGTCTGAGTACGAGCTTCTTGAGTCTGAGCCGTAGCTTCTGTTTCCATAGCCATTTGCACCTCTGTTGTCTCTGTTGTCTCTATAACTATCTCTGTTTCCTCCATAGCTGTTTCTGTCTCTGTTTCCTCCATAGTTGTTCCTGTCTCTGCTACCACCATAACTTGGTTTGTCTCTGCTACCACCATAACTTGGTTTATCTCTGCCGTAACTTGATCTGTTTCCTCCAGAAAAAGTATTTCTCTTGGAACTTCTGTTATTGGACATTCTACCAAATCCACCAGGAGCTTCGAAATATTGTTCTGCAAGACGGAAGTCAATGTTCAAGATTTGACTGACAAAGTTCTTGGTAACAAACAATCTGGCTTCAGGATCTTTGATCAAAAGTCTGTAGAATTTGATGACTTCGGCCACCATGGTTTCGAAATCCAATCTGAAAACGGAAGCAACTTGTTTCTGGAACCCTAAAAAGGTTCTAATAAAACTTTCAATTTCTTCTTCGTCAAGGGAAAGTTTGTCAAACACATTTTCGATCTGTTCGATTTCGCTTGATTTGATCTGTTCAGCAAACACAATACCTCTTTGCTTTTCCAAAAGCTTCTTGAATTTGTATTCAGGTTTGGTCAAAAAGATAATGGCCTTACCTTTAGCACCGGCTCTAGCAGTTCTACCAATTTTGTGGATGTAGTCAGCAACAGAAGGACTTGGTGCCAACTGGATAACATGAGAGACGTCACTAAAATCCAATCCTCTGGCTGCAACATCAGTACATATCAAAAGACCATGCTTGACGTTTCTAAAGTGTCTGACGGAATTGTCTCTTGCAGTCTGAGACATCTTACCATTCAATTTCAATAACTTAGACCCATACTTCTTGTGCACGATGGTGTCGTATACTTCATTAGTTCTAGCAGATTTAAGTGCAGAATAGAGCCACTCAACAGCAGTAATGGTTGGCAAGAACACAATAGCCTTGAAGTTTGGCTCGTTCATGTTCTTGATAATGTACGATAAGGCAGATTGGTAGCTGTCGATGGTGTCGTTTGTTTCGACCAAGGTTTGGTGGATGTTCTCATGGGCTTCACCTTCGTTTTCATCAACACAGTTGATGTAATTGTAGGTAGGGTGGATTTGTTTACGAGCAAACTCGTCCACAGCTTTATCGATGGTTGCACTGAATAAAATCGACTTGAAAGGTGGCATGTCTGGTTGATGAGTGGCACGGGCTTCTTTCAACATACGGTCGATGTTGTCTAACGAGTCCTTGAAACCAACATCCAAGATTCTGTCGGCTTCATCGTAGATACGGTAGTTGATACCGGAGAAAGCTTGGGCGAATCTTGGGTTCGATAACTTATCTTCCAACCTACCTGGAGTTGCAATCACAATTGTAGGGGGATACTTGAAGTCGAAATCAGTTTTCTTTCCTCCCATAAGCAAGGTGATCTTTGTTTTTCTCTGTAAATCAGGTGTGAGTCCAGCGATGACCTTTTTATATTCCCCTTCAATTTGCATCGCTAAATCTCTGGTTGGGGCAATAACCAAGGTGGCAATCTTACCTTTGCCAGTTTTTTTGGCCGCACGACGTTCTTCAATAATATCTTGGATAGTAGGGATAACAAATGCCAAGGTTTTACCGGTACCTGTCTTTGCTCTTACAACAAGACCCTCTTCAGCCTCTAAAATGGGCAATAATGATTTGGATTGGACTGGGGTCAATGTTTTGAAATTAGCTTTGTCTAAAGCGGAAATAAGCACTTTGGAAAATTGTCCTGTGGCAGTCAAGTCTTGTAAAGTAAGCTCTTTGACTGGATCAGCCGGAGCTTCTGGGGCCACTGCATTTTCAACAAAGGGCGAGGCAAGCCTTATAGGAGACGAAACAAATGATCGACTTAACGGCAGCACTCTGAGTTTTAACACCGCTGATGGGCGTGACCGCGTTATAGTACGCAATACGAACATATGATTGTTGTGTGTAAAGAGTAACTGGTATTTTTTTTTTACTCCTTCTGACGTTTGAAAAACTTCTTAAGAAGTGCGATGCCCATTACATAATCAGACATAGAGAAGAACACAATCAGGGTTTGGCGATGCTCTGACAGTGATTAAGCAAAGCCTTAGTACTGAAAGATACTGAAAGAACTTCGAGATCTTCTGACAAGGGCCATTTCACATCTCCGTGCTGAAGAGGAATTGTGGTACATTCTTGTCTCGGTGCTTAGTGGTCGCGCGATAGAGCGATCATGCCGTCCACCCCAAGACTTGTCCATCAGGTAGCCACTGCAATACCCCAACAATACATGCTAACATCTAGCTCTTTGACTAGTCATTCTGTACACTGACCGATAAGACCTTGATCTGGGGTGTCGGTATACCGGTCGTGCCCCGCCCAATCTTCCTCTACATAAATGACACCAACTCACTTCTCCAGACTTAGCATCGGCATGAGCAAGCACAGGTTAGGCACAGGCTCAGAAGGCGCCTCGAGTGGTTTCTTCGCCAAGATCAAAGACAATTATGGAAGCAAGTTTTCCAATCTCTCGTTGAGCAACAACTTCGAAAAGGACGGCTCGTCTGACGACGATACTCTCATACATAGAGCGTTTGTCAAGTACTATGCCGAGAAAAACGAGCCGTTTCCAGAATGGCTAGGTGTCAAGCAACAGCATCAACAACAAGGACCTCAGTCTTATTCAACACAAGACTACAACTACCAGAACTCTCAGTATCAACCAGTCAGACAAACCAATCAGTACAACAGTAGTTATAGCCAGCAGCAAGCACAGCAAGAAGAGTTGAATTTCGAAAAGGAATCCACACCGCCACCTTCTCATAGACCGATTTACCAAGGTAGATCCTCTAGTCGTTTGCAAGACATGTATAATAGGTCCAAGCAGCAGTCTGTGCCGGGCCAAGGCTACAATAGTCAGACAGCACAACCAGCCGCTAGAAGCAACAGCACCTCCGTATCAGGATCACGTCTTAGAGAAAGAATGCTCAAGAACTCTCCTAGCATGAACCAATTGTACCAGCAGGACCAAGGCCAGGGCCAGGCTCCAGCCCCGTCCAACACCACACCCAAAGCAACATGGGGTAGACGATAATAATGTGGCATTTCAGTTCTACGATTTTATACAGGAATACAAGTAATTTACAAGTTTAACAAAAGTGCTAAATGTGACTTATTCAGAATAGCTGTGATCGTAGTTTAGTGAGGTTCGGGGGTCTGCTGGTTCAATGCTCTCAAGTTCTCCTCCCAGAAGTTCCTGCCCCGTATGAACCAGTCTGGTAGCTTATTTTCTGCTGGTAGCTTCAACTTGATCACACTGACGTTCTCGAAATCGACGGTATACTTGTTTAGATTTTTGTAGTACTTGTAGTCGTATTTCAGCTTTATGGAGTCGACCTCACTTTGGCCAATGTACTTTTCTTTTTGCCTGTCTTTGACCATTTTGAACACCGGCGACGTACTTTCGAATGAAGACTTGCGTCTTAGCTCGCCTGGCTGAGTGGGTATATTGCTGCGTAGTTTGTTCATACTGTTCATGCGGATGAACTTGGTGTCTATTGATGATCGTCTTCTATTGGCACGAGCCGCATTGAGAAACATCTCGTTGCTGAAGCTGTTATGTCTACTATTTCTGCCGACATTGGGGGAAGTTCCTGGTGTTATGGAGGAGTCAGAGTCCACCACGTCGGCTCCCACCACACTCGAGCCTCTTTCTCGCGACTTCTCGTGCTTTCTTTGCTCTACCAACTTGAGAAGATTGGCCGGTATTTGGGGTGATGCCGAAAGCTTGTCGTCTTCCAGATCTTCATCATCGATGCTTTGTTCGTCAAAATCGTCCCAGTGGACTTCATTATCCAATGACTCTTTCCTTTTGGCTCTATTGAGTTCTGGACTTTTATTGGCAGTATCCACAGGCAGTTCATCTTCAAGGTACGAAGTACGCCATACTTGGCCTTTTATGGCATCTCTCGATGTAATCTGAGCTGCGGCTTGCTCTTGATCCTTGGTTTCTTGTGTTTGCTTTTTCAATTGCTGGTTCAATTGGTCTATCTCGTATGGAATGAGCTCGACTTGGATGAGCTCAAGGAAGTTTTCGGCATAATAGTTGCTCTTGCTGGAGTTGCCAGTATAAGTCTTGTATTCGTTGAGGATGGAGTTGAAGTTCCACTTCTGTATTTTTCGTAATATTCCAATTAGGGTCGATGTAGAGTCAACCAACAAGATATTGTGCTTTCCTTTATTCAACAACAATTCAAATGCTTTCAGGATCAAGTTCTTTTCTATGAGCATCCACTGGTCAGTTTTGGGGCCCTTGATATTAAGGTTTATCACATCTAGCGTTGTTTTGTCGTCTAAAGTTGCGTCATGTCCGGACTTGAGCGAGCCCCTGCTGCTGGTTGAGGAGGAAGACCTCTTGGCTTTTTCGTCCTTGGAATAGTCTCCATCTTTGCTTGAGTGCTGGTTTCCGGTGTGGTGGTGGTTGGAGATCTTGAGGCTACCAAGATTGAACAATTCTATTCGGTTGGATTCCACGAAATGGTTCAAATGCCTTGGTGGTTTTTCAGCATCTAACATGATAAGTGATTTGAGTCGAAGGGTTTCCAAAAATGGGAAGTTGTCCGAGTCTAGTTTCGAGCACCGGTAGATCCCAGGCTCCACAAGTCCAAAGTTATCAGGCAGCACTAACATTGCCGTACTCCTACTGGTTTCTGTCTTGACGTACCAAATGGATCAAGAAAATTCGTGCGAGGATCAATCTCCACAAGTCAGATATGAAAGGTATAGCAGATATAAACTATAACACTACCTAAATGCTCTATTTTCTACTTTAAAAT
Organism: Suhomyces prunicola; assembly: GCA_030568655.1. NCBI lineage: Eukaryota > Fungi > Ascomycota > Pichiomycetes > Serinales > Debaryomycetaceae > Suhomyces > Suhomyces prunicola. Next base: position 33,546 of record JAJMGJ010000033.1, on the reverse strand, counting down.
GTATCTAATTCTCTTGGTTGCTCTACTCTTTAGGTGGTTCGAACTAGAAACTCAGTCATGGCCAGGCACAACTAGTTGTCATTTTATTAGAATTTATAAAGTTTAACCTCTGATAACGGTATCTTCAGGAATACCTTGGTACTCGCCGTATCCCAAGATGATGTTGATGTTTTGTAAACATTGGGTGGCTGCACCTTTCAAGAGATTGTCAATAGTAGCCACTATAACAACTCTGTCTTCCTTGGAGTTGACAGCAAATCCTCCAACCACCACACCGTGCTTACCGGAAATGTCCCTCACCAATGGAGCTTCTCCACTGATGGTGATCAACTGTTCTCCCTGGTATCTTTCCTGGTAAATGTTTCTGATTTCTCTGGACGTCAAAGAACCCTTCTTGATTGGAATAGAAATGGTGTGTGAAATACCTTGGAACCATTGAGCAACATGAGGAATGAACGCTACGTCCAATCCCAATTGCTTGCTGATTTCTTTTTCGTGGATGTGGTCAGTCAAACTGTATGGGATCAAGTTGTTGGACAAAAACTCAACATCGTTCTTAGGAGATGGTTTAGTACCTGCACCTGAGTATCCGGAGACACCAAATACCGAGGGAGTTCCGTTGATGTATTCGGTCAATGGAGCAATGGCAACTTGCGCGGCAGTGGCATAACATCCTGGGTTGGAGATTTTCTTGGCCTTGGCGATTTCTGATCTGTTGTTCAATTCTGGCAATCCGTATATCCATTCACCTGTAGTATCAAATCTGTAGTCGGCGGACAAGTCAACGATCTTGGACGAGGAGTTGGCGACCGATTCGATCGCTTCAACAAATGGTTTGCAAACCCCGTTTGGCAATGCCATCACCCATACGTCCACTTCGTTGTTTTCTTCCAACTTCTTGATATCTTCAATTTGCAAGTTGGAGTACACGATATTGTCTTTGTTGTAACCCTGTAACTTTTGTCCCTCAAGCTCACGAGACGAGACATGAGAGATCTCCAAGTACTTGTGGTTGTCAATCAAGCTAATCAAGTTTTGTCCAGTGTAACCTCTGGCACCAATCAAAGCGACCTTGGACTTTTTGGTGCTGGATCCTTCACGTAACGGAGGGTTTGGGTTGGATTCTAATGCAGCGGCAGTGGAATGGAACGATCTAGCGGAAGCAAATCTGGTATGCAAGCCCCTCTTTTGAGTAGGAGAACTGAAAACTCCAGACTCTTTGGATGAACTCAATGAAGAACCAATATTGGAAGAGTCAAACTCTTTAATCAATTCAGAAGCTTCACTAGTGTTCAATCCGTACCAGAACAAAATCTCGCCATTTTTGGCAAAAGATCCATCGGATTTGGAAAAGTACCACGACAAATTGGAGTCGTTTTCATTGACGATCCAGCATAAAGAGGAAAAGTCCTTTTTGATAGAATTGAATATATTATCGGTGACATTGTTCAACCATCCCGTCTTGGATGATAAGAACTTGTCAAGTTTTGGAATCTTGGAAGAATCGTTTTTAACAATAGCCAACACTTCTAATGGTTCATCACCATAACTCTTGAAAGAGCTGGTTTCCAAAGTCTTCAAGTATGAGGCAACACTCAACTTACCGGACTTGATTTCTGGGTCTCTCAACAAAGCATTTCTTAACAAGTCTGGATTGCCGAATTCCTCGAGAGAGTTACGGTTGATCAATTTGTATCCTCTTCTGATCAAAGTACCGGCACCGGAATCGGTGAACAATTCCTTTTGTAAGTCGTCAACATCGATAATGGCAACCGAAGAAGATCTAGGTAAGTGTTGCAACAAATCGTGGATCTCCTTGATCTTCAATTTGGTACCGTACTTGACCCAACTTTCTTTAAGTAAATCTTCGTATTCTTCATCCAAGTTGATGACACTGACCTTTTCACCAGTGTTACCGTTGATTATACCCCCCTTTTCGTTAAGATAGACAATCTTCAAAGGTTCGAATTCTCTAGCCAATTCACCAGCTGCAACGTCGGCATTGACATTCAACAATTGACCCGAGTTAGTTTCAGCCAACGAGGTAAGAATTGGCAAGTAGCCAGCCTCGATCGAAGCTTCTATGGCTGACTTGTTGACAGAGGTGATTTTACCCACCAATTGGTACTTGTCTTTGTCCAAGTACTCAGCACCGAAAACTCCGGTTGTAATTGGTCTGGCATGTACACCCATTTTCTCCAAAGCAGTGACCAATCTCAAGTTCTGTTCGAGGAAACACTTTCTGACCACTTCCATGGTTTTTTCGTTCGTGATTCTAATACCATCAATGTAATCCGGCTCAACTCCTTCATTTTCCAACAATTCGTTGATTTGAGGACCAGTTCCATGAAGAACAATTGGATATAATCCTACATGGTACAAAAAGGCCAAACATGAGGCCAATTCTGGTAATTGTTGAGTGATAATAGCACCACCAACCTTGATAACCGCGAATTGCTGTTGACTGACTGAAGTGAAGTACTTCAAGTATTGTTCAACTTCTCTCTTGGAACCAATGTTGTTGAGAAGTTGCACCACAGTGGAACGTGTTGAGTAGCTTGCAACTTGGACTGCTGGAGTAGTCTGATGAAAGATACTTGACTTTGGAGTCTGGTTGACCAATGCTCTTCCAGCTTGAGATCTAATAGCGATCCCAGCTCTTAGCCTGTGACCTGAACTGGATTTTGAAACCTGTCTCAACATATTATCTCTAAAAATGACCCAATAATCGATGAGTCCCTAGTCTAGTCTAATGATAATATTCGAAGAAGAAAGTAGCTTTTAAATCTTTTTTTTTTGGGTAAAAATTTTCATTCCTTATAGATCTGGCTTTTTGGTTGACTCACACTTGACCAATTAGAGTAATTTTTGGGGCTAAGCGCGGTCTAAGATCAGTGAAGAGAATTGAAAAATAAATTAATATGTACGCCTTACTCAAGGGTGCAAAATGTGGGTCGCTGTAGAGTAACTTGAAAAAGTCAGAGTTTGGCTAGCTTTTGATTTCGACTACAGCCTATACTAATGTTCGAGACTTGAATATTTGCTGTTTGTGTTATTATTTGACATTACCTGTTGTTACTATCTTAATCCCGCAAGTGAAAATAGCGCACCACGAAAGTTGATGATTGGACTTCCGTGCACAAGTGGCACTTGTTATAACTAGAAAATCGCGCTGAGATACTATAGTCGCCATCATCTGAAGAGCAGTTGCGTGATTTTGTTATGGAATTTATTCACAAAAAATGCCTCATAGTTTATTAGTAGCTTGCGTGTGATGATGAGGTACTGTGTATTGTCATGTGTATATAAAAAAATTAGTTTTGCTGAGGTTTGCCCATATCCACAAAAACCCAATTTAGAAGTGGGTGGTAAATGTCGTAGATATATGTTATATCTGCTAGTGCATTTCTGATCATGTCATCAAGAGTCTCGTGGAAGAATTTGAAATTTCCATGCAAAAGCCCACTGTAGTCTTCTGACCCAAACGTTAACCATAGCCTCTCTAACTTTGCGTGTAAAATATCATTCATCATACTTCTTGAGCTTTCAAAGTAGGATTCAAACTCATCAATGCGCAAGTTCGTTGCACGGGGTTCGAAGCTCCTGGCTATCATTTTTCTGAGATCGGGCCTTTTCGAGGTCTTCGGCTTAGAATTGCAATTTCCGTCGTTCTCGCGCAGTATGCTTTTTTCAAGCTCTTTTCTTAAAGTTGCGACACTCATACAAGGCACTAACGATGGATGTCTACCCGAATAGAAATTCAATATAGTTAGCATTGCCAAGTTGCAAAACACTAAATCCTTGAACCTCAAACTCCATGCTTCCAATCTGTAAATATATAATTCATTTAGCTCATTAACCTGGAAATCACTGCTTTTTCCCCTCATAATTAATTTGATGAATGTTGCTTTATAAAAATCAAAAGAACTTTCATCGCGCTGTTCAAATATGATCTTTGGGGTTTCATAACTCGCTTTTAGCATGTGGTTATAATTGTTCAAGGAGAATCTGACTGCCGCGAACGATCTCAACCACTCGTGAAACTTCGGAAACAAAAGCATGGGTGAGTTGGTAAATATATTGAACTTTAGTTTTGTAAACATTGGAGAATTAATCATCAGGTAAACGTTCTCAAACCTTTTATAGCTTTGCAAATCATCAATATAACATCTAGCATACCACTTTTCATAGAGCACCTGCTCGAAATATATGGTGAGATCGGTCAATTTTTGAATTGCTGCAAAATCCAAATTTTGTGAGAATTCTTTGAATTTGTGAGAATATTCTGAAAGATCAGAATTGCCGATTGCTAACAAGCTAGATAATTTGGTATAATATACGATGATGTATTCTCGCTCAAACTTATCATTTGTCTCAAGTTTCAACGAGTCGACGGTCATAAGTGAAAGACCCAGGCTCAAGTCGAGACTATAGAATGTCCAAATATAGTGGAAAGTATCGTGATAAAGCTTCTCAAACAAATACTTCAGCTCTGCAAGATGCACTCTATCGAAGGTTTCGATTGATATTGGGACTAACGAATAAACGGAATCTTGACCAAATGAAAGGCTTTTGCTCCCAGATTTAAATTCTGGGATGCCTTTCACGAGACTTCTGCCCGCTCTCAACCTGACCGTAGAAGGTCCCATTCGAGTATTGAACTGGTCTTGAAACAAATGCTGTCTCCAATCTTGGGACAGGAAGTTATACAAAACTGGTAACCTAAATACCAAGTCGTCGTACACGATAGTTCTTGTCTGATTCAAGATATTGAGCTGAATGCCGTATGGCTTTTGTGCAGATTCTAGGTCCAAGACATTTATACTTTGTTTCAATTTCTCACAGAACTCGGTAGCCTCCCAATCCAAGTTTTCATAATTATCATACTTTGAAAACCAAAGCTTTGTTTTGACATAATACTGATTTTGCCCTCTTAATGAAGAATCTCCAGGGAAAATTCGAACATGATACGTCGAAATATCAATGGATTTATCCAATAATTTGATCAAATTGCTATGATGATTCTGCTTAAAGATTTTGAATACAAAGTTGTAGGCACGCCAAGATTCAAGAAACACCGACTTGTCAAAGTTTTCGAGGTCCAGAGCAATGATTAGTTCTCTGAAGTCACCTATAAGTTGACGAGATATTTTGAAAAGTGTAAGCCATATGAAATTACTAAAGAAATTGGATTTTGGGTCGCTGCTTTCGGCATTCGAATTGAATCCAGGGTGGCTGATTTCATTGGCGAATGCGGTTTGAAAGTCATTTATCAAGATAAATGCATATGATAGCCTTCGGTACGTTTTGCACAAGCATATTCCATTATCTCTAACGTCGAGCAGATGCAAAAACTGAATGAAGGGGATTTCATGTTGTCGTAGAAGTCGGATAGATTCAGGAAAGCTAGCACACTCTAACCTGTTTAGAGTACTCTTTAGAATATGCTTGTTTGATGCAAAACTCATAGTGCCAGTGGCCAAGCCCCTAGCGTCACAAATTGACGGTTTCAGCCGACTCTTCTTGGTAGACGAATTACCCCTTAGTTGGTCCTTCAAGATCAAACTACCCTGCGAGTCGCCTACATTGTAAGAATTAGTTGTATTTTTGAGAAATCTGCGAGCATTTTGCCTGACCCTTTCGAGATAATTGAGTCGTCTTATCGAAGCTGAGGTGATATTGTTGTGCAACTTGCGTATCTTCGCCTGAAGCAAAAGTTCCCTTGCTTGTCTAACGTCTCCGAGTTTTTGTTCGATAACTTTGGATCTTTTGGCCATCTTCTCAATCCTAGAGTCTAGTGAAAGACTTTTGACGGCTCCTTTCCGCTTGTGGCTTCTACTAGGAGAATACTTATTAACAGGGGTTAAGTTCTTGAGAATATAGCGGGGCAACTTAAAGGGGGAATTTGAAGGTTTTTCTTCGGTATTCTTATCAGACATCCAACTGTCTATACTGACCACTTCTGTTGGCAGTGGTCCGGAATTAGGGTCGTTATTTGAATGGCCATTAGGGCCCTCTTCTGAATCCATTTGATAAGGAAGTGTGGCTGGCTAGGCGAGAAGACCTATATTCATTCCAAAAGAACCACTTTTAGCGCTACTATGTTGCTATTATATGAGAACCAAGCAAGCTTAAACTGAGATAGTAGTAACCACCTCAGACACTTCCTAAGTTCACCTATAGATATTGTAAATGGTAAGGAGCGCACTCTGAATGGGCTAACGGGTTTTTGCAGCTGACGCACGTGAGAAAGCTGATCAAGAGCATTATCTGGGGAAGTGCCGGAAAAGCCTAAGGTGCGATGCTACAAACAGGGAAACTATATCGGAAATCTGTTGGCGTGTAGGTGGTGGGCACAGTGCATCACAACTATCATATTGGTGTATCGTAGCGATACTTCATTGCAGCTACTAAGAGCCCGTCGTTACATTTGTTTTAAAAATATAAGGCGAAGCAAATGCTTCTTCTATCGTTACTCTATAAATAATAATATACAAAATCTAGTACTTCTATAATAATACGAGATCAGTGCTTCTTTTTGGACCAAAATTTGAGGGTCGAGCCGGAGGTTGACGTGTCGGGCAGCCCAGGAGCGGGGCTATTGGCCAAAGAATGCAAGTTTGAAGCCAAGTTGAACAAGGTAGGAGAACTCATATTGCTATGGGTGTTGTTAGGAGTGGCACTGTGGGAATGTGAGTTTTCGCTAGAGTTTTGATTTGAGTTGGAGTACAATTTCAAGTGTCCTAGCAAGTTTGATATGGATGAGGAAGATGACCAGCTGCCGGAGTTTTCGTTGAGAACGGCATGGGTGTGGGAGGATTTATGCAAGAACTTTTTCTTTGACTTGTGCTTTGTGTGGTGGGTGTGTGAGGTGGTGGGGGAAAGTAAAGGAGATGCGACGGTCGATGCGGCTTTTTGCTTTGGCATAATATTGTCGCTTGGAGGGTCGGGTGCCAACGACGACGGCGAGGTTGCGAGGTTGCAAGGGCTTTGGACTGATAAGGATGTGGGTGTAGCGGACAGGATGGGTGAATTCGAGACAGCAGGTTCAGGCGACAAGTGATTAGAGGGAGTCGAGGCTTGTTTGTGGGCATGCGGGGCGTTGTATTTGGTTTTAGCCGATCTGTGATCGTTGGTAAATTTCAAGTAGGCATTTTCTTCGACCAAACGCATTACTTCGAATTTGGCCCTGATGAGGATGGTGGGCAGGTGGATGCGGTCCTGTTTGTTTTCGACCAAAATTTCATCGTAGAGGTCTTGAGATAGGTTGACTTGGTCAGGCGCATCGTAAGATATGTAGTTGGATATAATGAGGTCCCACTGGGTGTTGAGAATATACTTGTCGATGTCCGATACAGAAGCTTCTTTGGTGTTTACATAGTTGCTTTCTTCGTCTTCGTCATCTTCTTCATCGTGAATGTGATCCCTCATGTCTTCCCATGCTTGGTTGTACAGTGTTTGTAGGTCGACGGGAGGGAACGAGTTTTGGGGATGATCGGTATTAGGCTCGGGATCCACGTCGTCGATGGTGGAGACAAAAACGTCGTCGACTGTTTCGCCTGATGGGGCATACTTGCCAAGGTTTTTGATACTGGCATTGATACTTTTGTTGTAAAAGGAATTGAGGTTTTCTCTAGACTGGGTTTTCAGAGGAGCCTGCTTGGCATCGGCACTCTCAAAGTAGTGCGATAATGTGGGTGTTGGTGTGTTGTTGAGACGGTCGGGTCCGCATTTGGATGCATGGTTGGTGTTTGAAAATGGAAAGATCTTGACGTAGTAGTATTCATACGTATATATTTCGGTAAGAAACTTGAGGTTTTCTTGACAATGAAGTTTGGTTACCAAATTTTCGAATTCATCCACATATTGCAAGCTGTCAGGATCTAACTTGTGGCCGATGGAGCGGAGGAGAAACTGGTTTATGAGCTCTTCGAGAGTTGGTACAGAAGTAGATGTCGTATTAGGGTTGAAGAGCGGAGGTGGCGTAGCGCCACTATGACTTGATGGCTTGGTATAGTTTGGTGAATGAGTTTTGGGGACGGATGGGGCGACTTTGAAACCACTCTGGGGCGGTGAAGTCGCTAACGAGCTAGTATAGCCGTACCGGCTGTTAAGCGATGAATATGGCTTGGCCGGTATGGGATACTGGAAGTTCATCTCGCGGGCACCCCCACTCGGGACCGAGCTATGACCTGTACTATTTTTCATATGAATTAGTGTCAGGGTTATTCAAATGATGATTAAGATCGATATTTTTCTTTCACTGCTTCATCGGCTAACAGTTATAGGATTGTATTTTGGCTGTTTTCAAAAACCTTTTGACTAAAACAGAAATTAAAAAGAAGCTTGTAAAAAAAAAAAAAGTTCGAGAAGCCGAAAAAGAAACTAATGTCATTTAGAAACTGGTGAGATTAGATCTGGCATGGGCGGGTGACTGGAATTCGAAGGCCCCTGGAATTCGGAGGTCCCTGGCAGTCGGAGATCGCGCCTAGCATGCAGTGGCTTGCCATGCATCGGGAAGAAGCTATCCTGTCGTACTTGGTGAAACGAGACGTAGCTTTTGATGAGGTAGCTGGCGTATATTGAAAGATTTAAGTAAACGTTCTATAATTATCGCGTTATGCGGGGCGAGCGAAAGTAACTGCGCAAAGCGCGCCACAAAATCGTTAAAAGATAACCAACCGATGAGTGACCCTACAAAATTTTCTTTTAGGCTGGTGGTGAGCTGAAATTGTTTGCAAGAAAAACGTTATGGTTGCTGCTACATTTTAAGACCCTTATTCTGGGTCTATGCCATACAAGAACAAACTAGCTCTATATAAGTGGGCCGATTCTAGCTCATCTCACGGTTACAGTAGGATAGCGGGGGTGCTATTCCGTATGTTGGTTTCTTTTTATGTAGTTCAAATATTCGCCTCTGCTCGCATCACATGTTTCCCGGGCACGTTGTCTTGCACCATTGCCTACGTTAACCTTCTACTGAAACCACACTTCTCTCGCGAATATGCTGTCTTAAAACCCACGGGAAAAGTTTCAAGATTCGCGACAGCAATCCTGTCCAGTCTCAACATTTAGAGCGCTGTACGTACTATATGTGCCTGGGGCTATATTAGGCGCTTGCGGAAAAAAACGTTCCACCACTACCCGCACACCATCAGCAGTCCGCGAATCATTTGATGTGTCTCATAGCTGTCGCAATAGTGAAGACGTTTACTATATACTGTCGGGTTCCTAACCCGTAGCAAACGCCATCTGCTGTCTAGCAAATATATAGGTCTATTTTTTTTACGGCTGGGTAAACCAGCTTAAACTTGACTATTCTTTCATACGCGCATGTCACGAGCGCAGCTCCCAATTGATCCCATGGTTCAATGTTAGCACATTTGTAGGACTTTTGTTCGCGTTAACTGGTACTGTAGCCCCGTGACCACTGGTGCCATCCCACACTAGCTGTATTTGCAAGGAGACGCTCTCCGAGGTCGGGGTTAGTCTTACAGCTCAGACCAACTCCCCATATTCCATAAAAACCGGAACACCAGCTTTTCAACAATTGCCAGTACAAACCGCTTACACACACACGATTTTATTCTACCTATCTCTCTAATCCCCGACCCTCCGTGCTCTTTCCCCTCCCCTGCGCACCTGATCCACATTTCCCAAACGGATCATCCCTTATCAGTAAGCACTGCAAGGAACAAGATAGGACTACACTACCTATTTATTACACCATTGAGTTTCGTTTATACTTATCATACCAGCTACTTCTTCTGGATAACAAGTACACCATTAGATGATGCTACTGAAGCATGTATTGTGCCTCTCAAGGCGTCTTGTTACAAGAAGATCATACCAGGTTTGCGGCAGTCACGTCAGAAGATACGCCACATCTCCTGATGAATACGAAATTGATCTCATATCATTAAAGAGAGCTCGGAAGGATAACACTCAGTTAAGAGATACTTCGAACGATGGGCCGGTCCCTACTAAGAAAGCTTCTCCCAAGCCAATCCTTCGCTACTCGGACGCAAAACAGCACTCGGACGTTCTAGCCATGCCATTATTCGACTTGTTTGAAGAGCTTTCTTACGGAAATTCGCTCGATTCCAATCCAATTAGCGATGAAGTAGTCAAGAGCTCGATTTTATCGGTCAAGTCTCATTACGACAAGTCCGTGCCAATTGAGGAAAAGCTGTTTAGAAAAACGGATGATGAAGGATACTTGGAGTTTGTAATGACGTACCTGAGAGAACTTGACGCGTTTCTCCAATTCATTGTTCATTCCTACGACTCCAAAATCACTAAGTTTGGTCAATTGACTTCGCTCGAAGTCTTGAACGCATTATACATTTTCAAGAACTATTATCAGAATAACAAAATCAAGGAGGTCACGAAGTACAATTTTGCTTCGTATAATGCTATGTTTGAGAGACTTTCCAATTACTTGACTTATGACCCCAAGTTACCTACTTTGTTGACCGAAGAATTGGTTCCTTTCGTCAATAACTTCGACTGCTTGGCCAGTTTATACAGAAACGGCATTGGAAACTACTTGAGTGAATTGAACGCACTTTCACAAGAGTTTAAACTCGAAAAGTTGCAAACATTTGGTCGTCTTCTGGATGAGATCAATAGGACCTTGAGCCAGTTCGACGACTACCTCCATAGCAATCAGATTTCTACCGTCGATACCACTTTCTTCAGAATCTTGATTCAGATCAACCGCTACAAATCTTTGAAGACACTATTGGATGCAAACCCTAACACAGACATTCGTCATTTGGTTACCATTTTGAAAGACAAGGACTCTCACAGAATCAATGAAGCTATTAAGGACAAATCTGGCATTACCCATAGCTTAAAATCTTTCTTATACAACTTGACGCCTTATTACCAATTGTTGAGATGCCACAATGGCATGGAAATAACCAACTATGAAAGCTTCGTTGACTCCGCTCCTACCTTATTCAGTATCACTGGTTTGGCATTTAAGGGAAAGAGTGGAGAAAATCAGGTCTTAAGAGATGCATCCTTGAAGGTATTGAAAGGATGTCTCTCGATGTTCAACAGTGGATTGACCTCTATCGAAGATTCCAGTCGACAATTAAAGTTTTTGACGGCTGATAATTCATTCGGCAAGTCTGATTTGATTAAAATTGGAATCGAAGATCCCGTTCAGAACTACGAAGTATCAATGTTTTATTACTCCAAGTTGTTCGAGTATTTAGATACTTTGAGATTAATCAGAGTCTTTTCTGGCAAATCTTATGCTGAAACCAGTTTGGATGAGTTGAACGTACTTTTGGAGTCATACCTATCTGATAAATCACTGGCTCGTTTCTCCGAAGATATTTTTCATATCGACCCTTGCTTGAACTGGTTTGCGTTCTATGTTCCGTGGTTACAGGGATCTTTGAAGGTATTTGATGATATCATTGATAACAGATGTTGGATTACTGGTCTTGCTAGTATCAATGAGAAGCGTATCATAAGCAACCTTTCAGCTACTGAACTTGAAGAAAAGGTATCGGAGATGTTCAAAACTTCACAGATTCCAATCCTCAAGGGATTCCAAGATTGGTTTGGAGGTCACAAGTTTGAAAACTTCAACTCAGTACACTTGTCAGAGCTTTTCGAGCAATTCAAGGGGGAGAATGAATATGCCATCTCCACCAAATTCCCATCTAAGGAGTGCGAAGAGTTTTCCACTGTGTTGAAGAAGTATTCACAAATCAGTTTCTTCTGCGACTACCTTGATTCCTTCGTGTTAGGTCTGGCACTTTCCAGTTCACAGCTGGATACTACTGTGTCGCCAATCAAATCGGAATTGGCGAAATTTAGTAAAGAATTGGCATTTTTCAGAAAAGAAGTTCTTAAACAAACGTATCAATCGCTTCCTTATTCAAAAATCGTAAAAGAATTGGATAGCTTCATCGAAAGATCATTTGATGGATCTTCTCAGATAATTGGAGTGGAGAAGGTGTTTGATTTTATTCACTTGAAGAAAAAGCTAGCTGCATTAAACTTGAATGAAGCCAAGTTGCAGGTTTTGGATTCTATAGTCAATGATCATCCACTTATTAAAGAAACCCCGATTAGCAGCGAATCTAAGAGTTCGGATTACGTTCAAATTCCTGAAGATTTAGAGCTCCACAGATTTTATAAGGAGTTAGAAATCTTAAGAGATGACGAATTGAAGAAGCCCTTCAAAGAATCGTCTGTCCAACAAATCCAATCGCTTTTAAGCGCCCGGATTGATGAATTGTATGGTGACAGCACCAAAAATTCCAATCCAACTTCCAGGTTGACTAGTGAAAATGTGCTTGATTTCCTTAAGTTGAGCAGAAGATTAGCCAGGCTTTTCGAAATCAATGGTGGTAATGTTGAGGTTTTAGACACACTAATCTACAACAGACAGGTTTTTGAAGACGCGGATAAAAAAATAAAGCAAAACTTGGCTATTCCAAAACCATATTTGCAAATTCCAGAAGACTTGGAATTGCATAAATTCTCATTTCAGTTGCAGGTTTTAAAGGAGGATGAACTCAAAAACCCGTTCGGCGAGTTCACAGCTTCTGAAATCAATTCCATATTAGACAAAAGAATCGACGAGACTATTCACGGCGAGTCCTCAAACCCCGGCTCCAGATTAACTAAAGAAAATGTAGACAGCTTTATCAGGTTAAGCAAGAGATTGACTCGCTTGCTTGATTATAATGGAGGATATACTTCTGTTTTGGATACAATAATTCATGGCCAAGAGGTGTTTGAAAAGTTTGAAAAGAACAAGGCTGAAAAGAAGTCAGCTCCTTTGACTTCACAAGAATCCAACCTCCCTTATAAGCAGGTCCCTGAAGACTTTTTCTTGGAAGAGTATGTTACTGAGCTCATCCAAATTAGATGCAATCTTGGGTCTGAGTTCAGGCTGGTTTCGAGTGAACAAATATTGGATGAAATCAATAGAATGGTCGAAAAGGAGGATAATATCGAAAAGCAATTGAGTTGGAGAAAGTTGTACCGGAATTTGGTAATTTTGTTCAAGCACAACAACAATAATACTTTTGTTTTGGACAGTATCATTACTAATTTCGAAGTCTTTTTGAAATTCGAATCAAACAAGACATTTGATGTTGTCAGCAAGAAGTTGGAGTGTTCATTCATTGGAGAAAACAGCAAGCTAATCAACAACTACTTTGAATACATTGAAGCCTTCCTTCAGAAAGTTGAATTATTGGGCAAAGATGGAATCTGGAAGTTGACTGATGATCAGTTTGAAGATCTTACGAAAACATTCAAAGAAGGCTTGGACCATAAGGCGTATGATTATCCAATCTATGTAAACTTGATCAACGAATTAAAACAATTTAATTCTAAAATCGAGTATTATCCAAACTTTCTTCAACAATTGTATGAAATCAAGCTGAATAATCTGGACAAAGTTTTGTCTACTTCCGATGTAGAAGTAATTTACAAAGCATTTATCGAGAATATTGAGTATGAAACGAGTCAAGAAAGAGACCAGGCTGCGGAGTCAGAATTGAGGACTCGTGTATATGTTCCTTGCGAAAAGCCAAAGAGTAAGTTTGATATGGATGAATTTATTGGCGAAATCAAAACGATAAAGAATGGAAATAAGGCTATCGAAGCTGAACGAGACGTAACTGGAGCCCCAATATATAAAAAGGTGGATGATGATTTCGAACTCGAGGATAAGCCTCAGTACAATGATTCGGAAAGACTCTTATCTTTGTTGACCAAGGATGAAGAACCTGTGGATTTTGCAAATAATGATGTTTTGAAGCATCGTTTTGCTCAAGGTCAAGATGGATTACAAGAAATGGACATCCGAGACGCAGTTTCGACTGCTTTGAGTGGATCCAAATATCAGGAACCAGTGAAAGCAACGAAGTCAGAAACCTCGAATCATAAAGAACGCTCGTCCGAAAGAGTCAAAGAAAAACCTGTGGTTAATGAACAGCCTACATTGGTCGATAAAACATCACTTGAAGCTTTCCTCAAGCGTGCAAAGAAAGAAAAGGATTTGGCCACTGAGGAAAAGACGAGGGAGTCAATTGCGTATGAATGGAGTAAGAATACATCTCATTTCAACAGCTCATTAGAAGACCACGACTATTTCGATCAGAGCCACAATCCTAACCAAGAAAATACCAATGGAAATGTTCTCTTTCCCAGTACTACTAGCAAGTCAAACAAGTCCGACGTGATGTGGGAGAAGGAATCTAAGGACTCACAATACTTACTTTTGAATATTGATGGCCAGACAATCGCTGCTGAGTATGGCTCGATAGGCAAAATACCCCAGGAGGACATCTTCAAGATTTTGAACAAATTTGATAAATCCGAATTGCCAAGATTCATAAAACATTTCAAAAAGTTGCAAAAAAAGAATTGGAAATTGATTGGAAGCAAGATTGAAAATGACAAGAAATATTTGATTCTTAGAAGGCCAAACGTCAGCAAGGCTAGCACCATTCTTAAAACGATCAAATCGATATTTGCTACCACCGGAGTTATTCTTGCTTCGCTAGTTGCTATTAATTTGTGGCTCGATGGTGGTGAAATCCAGCCTCCTCCCATCAAGAAGAAGGCAGAACCAGAAAAAGTCTTGGAAACTAACTTGGATCATGTGAAGAGCAATGCTGAAGTAGTCCAGGAAGTCAACCAAGCGTCGTTTTTATCAAAGCTACTCTGGAGTAGTAGATAATTGATACCACGAAAGCACTTTCATTATACCGTGATTACAGAGAATTAAATTCGTTTATAAAAAATTATATAATTGTTTTGAAATAAAATACACTAAATTCCGGATGGGTATTCCGATCCATATGCTAACTTCACTATTCGGTCATGGTGGCTTCCTTTGTTGGTAAAGAGGCCATGTCTTTGTCAATAGTGATATAGTTAAAAATCGTAGCACCTCCAGTGGTACCATTCCATGCCTTCAATCTTTGAACAGTTTCCTTTTGGGTCAAATCCGGAACTTTGATACCAGTTTCGTACAAGTGGCGTTCGTGTTTGACCAACTCCTCCAAGATTTGTTGTCTATTAGTTTGAGGCCTTCCTGGTCTTCTTTCTGATCTTAATTTTTCCAATTCAGGGTTGTAGCGTTCCAAAAAGAGGGTGACAATTTCCTTGATTTCCTCTAGATTGAAAGTCTCTTGCGCCGTACAATCTTTTACGGATTCTTCGTCTTTGTCGGTACCTTTAATGAGATTTTGCATGAAATATACCACTGCCAACTCATTTTCTTTCTGTTCCAAAGATTTCAATCTCTTCTCATTTAGCTTTTTATCTCTTAAGGTAGCCCTATTTAGCTGCTTAAACTTTCTACCCTTGATATGTATAGAAGCAGTGGATTTGGCCAAGTTCTTGTTGACTTTATTTAAGTTGTGTGCTAACGGCATCGCTGTCTAATGGGGCCTGGTCTAGTCTGGTCCCAAGCCCATCTCTTCTCATCGAGCAGTAGAAAAAGTTCCTGGACCTGCATACAGTATCACTGCCCGATACCCGAAGTATAACCTAAGGCATGTGGGATACGTATTTTTAAGACGAGAGAGAGGGTCCAGACTTATATCACCGTTATACTTTGCTGGTTCCACTGAAATAGCCCAGAAAGTTCTGGGAGGGGGTACTCCACACTCTTCAACCTTTCAGTCGTGTGCGCATGGACAAGTTGAACGAAAGCGAATCAAAAAAAAAAATTCTAATTTTTGGCGAAAGAATTGAACAAGAAAGAAAATAGGCAAAGAACGCAAGACAAAATGGCTAAGTACACCGAAGAACAGTTGATTGCACTCAAAGATGAAGCTCACGTTCCACAAGCGGGAATTTTGGAAGCTTTCAATACTATGATCGAACAAGTCAGAGAACACAATGCCGCCGAACTTGAAAAGCACAAACAACTCAAATGGACCAACGGGGACACTTATATTGATGAGTTCGGTAACGAACGTTCGTACCACCACATGAACCGTAGAAGAGGCAGCAGAAGTGGAGTAAAGACCAACCCACGTAAAAAGGGAGCTGAAGTCATTGACGAAGACGGATGGGCAACTTTGAGTAAAGCCAAGAAGTCTTTCGGTGCTGAAGACGCTGAAGATGACAGAGCTGCTTTCAGACAATCTGTCAAGGAGGGCGCGGTAGGCGGTTCCGGTGCCATCAGAGCCAGACCAAACAACAAGAACTTGGGCTCCTCCAAGGCGGTTGATCCAAGGGACACTGTTGCCGATAAACAGACCAAAACTTTCAATGCATTTGAGGCTTTGGATGATGACGAAGATGACGAATAGAAATATCCAGATTAATCTCTTTTTTTTTCCAGATTTCAACGGATTTTCGTAATGTACAATGCGGAGAATTATTGTAGACACAACAGTAGACTGCGAAAGTAACTTCCTAGCACGTAATGTCGATTGTATAGTACAATTTCCTTATGGGTTCGCTAGACTGCGTAGTCTACAATTTTACCTTGTATTTTGCTTGACAAGAGTAGATTAAACTCTCCCTACTAGTTGGCGCCAACCAAAGCATATATTGGACTATATGGAAGAGTACACATGAAAATAGCTGAGACGTATGGCATTAAAAAACTAGGGCCAAAAATATCGTAGTTACTGTTATCATTTTTGTAGAAGGTCAATTAGGATTAGTGGATACTCATGTTACAATTAGAATTGAAGTTGTATTTTAATGCTAATACTATATATGGCATAACTATACAATTACACCGTCATCATCACTTTGCAAATCGTCCACGATAGACTTAACATCGGTGGAAAGCATCTGCTTGTTAAGAACCGAGCCATGGCCAGTGGAAGCTGATATGAACGTCTCGTTTGCAGATGGCTTTTTGGTGGGGGACATGTACTCATACATGGATTCTTTCAAGTCTGCTACCTTTGGCAAATTGTAGTAATTAGGCTCCAAGTCTATCAGGGATTCGTCTTCATTGGGTGAAAACAATCCGCCAGCAACCCCGTTAGTTCCTCCGTTAGACCCTCCATTAGCACTTCCATTCATTGGTACAGCAAGTAAGTTTCTGTGATTGTGAACAATTTCAGAATGGATGGACGTGATATCGTTGGCATTACCCAATCCTAAGGTATGGTTTCTGTAAGAGTGTCCGGTGGCTTGGTCGTTAATGGATTCACCATAGTCGTCGATTCTCGACAAGTTCCCTCCAGGTCCAATTGTGCCGTTGATACTTTGCACTCCACTAGTTGTTCCACTATTGACTCCTGCTAGCAAGTGTCCATTTTCATGACTAGAGGTAAACTGTTCTTTGTTCAACATGAGCGGTCTTTGAGGATTGAGCCACGAAGCGGTGAAGGAGTTTCCAGCAATAAAATCCTGTAATCCTTTCTTGGTGGCGCTGAATCTCAAGCTGCCGTCTTCATCTTTGTGACTAGACGAGTTGATTCTGGAGTTATAGACCAATTCTTCATTGCTGGGCTCTCCGTCAATACCCTCGATCCAGAACTTGTTTAGTTTTCTAAACTCAATGTCGATGAGAACGTTGGAGTAAAACGTCGAGCATACTGCGTATCCGTCCATCTGATCAGGATAAATTTCA
This sequence comes from Suhomyces prunicola, assembly GCA_030568655.1. Taxonomy (NCBI): domain Eukaryota; kingdom Fungi; phylum Ascomycota; class Pichiomycetes; order Serinales; family Debaryomycetaceae; genus Suhomyces; species Suhomyces prunicola. The sequence goes on along the minus strand of JAJMGJ010000033.1, from coordinate 15,956 downwards.
TCTAACGACCGCAAACACTGGTACATAGTGATATGACCAATAGTGTCTTTATACTTGGCAGCCTGGGTAAACTTATTTCCTGGGTTTTTATTTCCAAAGGGCAAGATCCAGTGATAAAAGAAAGGAATAAAATTGTTGACAAAGTTGACTCCCAAAATGGTGATCATGTCTTGCATGGTTCTTGCTATGAGGAGCGAGTTTTCAATGTTGGGAAAATCAATTTTACTAAAAAACTTGTCAACATATGAAAGGAAACGGGTAATGAAGTTGTCTCCGATCGAGATGTACTGGTTAACGTCAGGCAAAGCGAAGTTCCTGAATTCGTTATGTTTGTTGTAAGGAGCTCTTACGATCGAACCACGTTTTTCCGGATCGTAGTAGTCCTTTGGCGGCTGAGTGGGCTGGCTTGATTCTCGAGAGTCCAGCGAGTCCGTTTCCATTCGAAGCTCGTTGTTCAAAAAGTCACGGAATACCCTAAGGTACTTTCTTTGAATATCATTCTTTTGCGAAATAGTCAATGAGGAGTTGGCCACTTGGGCACCGGAACCAGTGGAGTGTAATGAGTTAGTGGGGAGCGTAGCATTGCTGCTGATTCTTGAACGGCCAGGTTTTGCGTCGCTAGGAGTTCCCTTTGAGTCTGTTGGAGTGTCAAGAGACAGACCACTTTCTGTGGAAGAGTGAGTTCCAAACTCGCTTTCGGGAGCCAAGATAGGTAAGGAGATATCCCAATGTTCCAAATCGACGTGGTTTCTAGTGATATTGCTTGGGTTTTTCTTCAACAAGTCGAACATAACAGACACATCGTTGAGCAATGTGACAATCAACTTATGGATCTTGTCACCCGAAACTCTTACGTTTCTGACTGTGTCCAATTCCAAGAAGGAATATTCCAAAATGGAGTCGATTTTGATGAGAATCTCTTGGATCGAGTCAGGGATCTGGTCATAATAGTAGATATGCGTAGACAAGTTGCAGATACAGTTGGAGTACACAGTTGACAAGCTCTTGACCTCCTCACGCGATAAGTATGCCGACTGGTGGATAATGAGTCCCGATTGGAGCGACAAGATTTGCTGGATAATATCGGAAATAGACAATCCAATCATATTAACATCAGACGAAATCAAACCCAATATGTTGGAGGCATATTTGGTCTGGATACCGTATTTAGAATCGGTACTAGAAGCTTTTTGGGCGGTTTGGCCGAGTTTACGAATCAACGTGGTGAGAGTGACAAACCTCAACTGGACGGGGATCCATGTAGTACACATCTGCAAGAAGTTGATGCCCCAGTTGTATTCCAGCACATTTTTGTTGCAGTAGTCAACTACTGACAAGGTGATTTCGGCGATTTGAGTGGCTGCGGTGGTATTGAACAAAGTTTTAAGGCCCCTAAATGCTTCCTCAGTAATATCGGCAGGGGTGAGCGAGTCGTTGGCATAGTCGTTGTCGATATTCTTGTAGATTTTCGAGGCTTGTCTTGTTGAAGCCACCTTAGAAAGCTTGTGGTCGGCACTTGCTACTGATTGCCTTCTTGCTGAAACTATGCCTGGGGCGTCGTTACTGTTTAGTCTACGAAGTAAAGACTGTTCCGGGGTGTCTTTGTGAATAGTCTGGATGTACAACGGCACACAGATGTCTACAAAGCTCTTGGAATACTTGACGTTAGAGCCAATACGGTTCAAAAGGTGTCTGGAAGCCATAAGAGCGGTCATTTTCCATTCCAACTGGCGGGGACCTGGGGCCTTCAGTTTCTGGATTCCAAGGTTGATAAGAGTCTCAGACAAGCTCTTGAACGAATCCTTGAACGTCTTATCACCAAACAAAGTTGTGTCCAAGTTGTTGCAGAACGCGGAGTAGGTGCTCAAGACACCTTTGCATAGTGCCAAGTCCTCGATCTTCAAGATCTGTAGCAAAATCTTGCAGATATGGGTAGCAAACACATTCAAGTCGTCAGCACATTTCTCGATCAATGCCGTGAATATGGCTAGCGTGACCTGGATGTTGCCGGCTCTGTTGTGGTTTGTGTCGGAGGTGTTTTTCTTTTCTAGAAAGTTGGCCACCTTTTCCAATTTAACTCTTCTGGTTGAGGCATAGTACAAGAGGTACGACAATTCCGATGGGTTGGGTTTTTTGTCGACGCCTTTTCCAGGTGGATAGCACTGTAGAATGAGTTTCTGGTGTTTAGAATGAATAAACATAACTACACTGATAAACAATAAATTGGGTGAGCCGGATCAGTTGGTTGTGAAGTATCTCGACCTTGCCAGATGAGTGCTGGTAGAGTCTAGTAGGTGCGTAGCCGGGGCGTGGTTGGATGACGTGTATCAGTTATAGCCGTGGCGATGAAAGCGGAGATCCAACTTTTTTTTATCAGGCTGTGAAAATTCGCTGTGCAGAATGAAGCAGCAGTAGCGAAGTACAATTTCGAGTGCAGTTTTTATAGAGTAAGGAAGAAGTTTCGATGGCACCTCCGATATATGTCAAGGGAGGAGCATGGACCAATATAGAAGATGAGATTTTGAAGGCGGCCGTATCGAAGTACGGCTTAAATCAGTGGTCGCGAGTAGCGCTGTTGCTCACCAAGAAGCTGGCCAAGCAAGCCAAGGCAAGGTGGAACGAGTGGTTGAATCCCGGAGTGGCCAAGACTGCATGGACAAGAGAAGAGGACGAAAAGCTTTTGGGGCTTGTCAAGTTGTTGCCCAACCAATGGAGAACTATAGCACCGGTGATGGGCCGGACAGCCACCCATTGCGTGGAGCGGTACCAGAAGTTGTTGGATGACGCTACAGGCGGAACTAGTGGTGGTGACGGTGACGATATGGGGCTCAGTGGGCCCGGAATCGAGTCTGTTCCTGCGCTTGGGGCCAAAGTCGGCGAGGTCAATGTGAATCCAGAAAGCAAACCTGCACGGCCCGATGAGGATGAGTTGGAGGATGATGACAGAGAGATGTTAGCTGAAGCTAAGGCGCGATTGGCCAACACCCAAGGTAAGAAGGCCAAGCGGAAGGCTAGGGAGCGGATGTTGGAAGAAAGCAAGCGTCTAGCGTTGTTGCAGAAACGTAGAGAGCTTAAGGCTGCGGGCATTAATGTGAGTTTGGTATCTAGAAAATCCCGCAAGGAATTTGACCACAATGCAGATATCATCCATGAGCATACACCGCAGGCTGGACTTTACGATGTACTGGAGGAAATACAGCGAAATGAGCTTGATCAGTCTAAATTCACCAGGGAGGTTTCCAAGCATGGGATGAGCATGGCCGAAGTGGACGAGAAACGCCAAAAGGATCAAAAGAACAAGCAGCGTGACGAGTCGACTCGAGAAAAACAGGCTCAGCAAAGCATAGAGGGAGCTGCGCAGGCGTACAACCAGCTAGAGCAAGAGAATTTGAGAAAACGGAAGTTGGAGTTGCCGGAACCATCGGAATCAAGTGCAAAGAAACAAGATGTGGGTATCACTGAAGACGTAGATCAGAGAATATTGAACCAGACAAGAGAGCTCATAGCCAAGCAGGCTGTCAAGTCTACTCTTCTTGATACTGACTATGTGGCTCCCAGCCCTACTTCAGAGCAGCCAAAGAATGTGGCCAAGAAGAGTAAGAATAGTCTTGTGAAGATGGTCAAGGCCAAGTTTAAAGAACTCCCGCAGCCCAACACCGAATCTGGAATGGTTATTCCCGACTACGAGCAGAACGAAGAAAGCATGAACATTAGCTTGGAAGCACCTTTGAACGACAAAGGAGAGCGTCTTCGCAACCTTGAGATTCTTCGTCAGATCAATGAAGAAAAGGCAAAACTAAGGCAGTCTTTGTGTGTGAAAAGGGGTCTTGAGATTCCCCACCCCGGCCGTCTAGAACTGCTTGCAGTGCCTGAAAACGAGCTAGGTAAGAAGATCCACCACGAGTTGGTGAAACTTATACGATCTGACTACCGCAAGCATGTCGACAATTCATTTCGGGCCGAGCTAGTGGAAGACATCGATGACGAGCTCTTTGACAAAACCCACCAGGAAATCGCCGCCATGCAACGCCAAATATCTCGTCCTGACGTGCCTCCTACGCAGTATGAGCTCCCGCGGTCGTTTGAGGTGGCCGAAAAGGCTATCGAGACCCTTCATGCCATGCATAAGGTATCGTTGACCAACACTAAAAAGCTCGAGCAAAGTATTGGTCTCGCAGAACACAACACCACCCGAGACGAGCTTGTACACAACATTCATACCCTCTTTAACAATCTCGGGCATGCAGAAATAGACTTGGTTATTCAGCAAATGCTCGAAGTACTGGATCAGACGGCCATTGCAACTCGTTCCAAGAAACTTGGCCGTCTAGTGGATCTGGTGATTCAGACAGAACACGACATCCAGGACAGAATCAGAAATGCCCGTATAAAATGAATATAGAACGGATTTAATAGAAAACGAATACGATAGACAGGAAATGTCGTCAATACTAGTAATTAATGTGAATACCTAGTAATCCTACTTAGATTTACCATATCGAATTCATGGTCCTTTCTGCTATTTGGTAACGCTAAATGTAAGCATACCACATACTACATAAATGTAGGTTATATCTATACTTCGTGTTATATATATACTATTTACCTTACAATCGAGTATACAGATATATGGATGGTGTATTACCTACTTCTCATCAGCGGCCCATAGTTTGGGTGATCTTTTCTCTTATCGTGCGAAGCAGGTGTCAGTTAGAAGTTACTAAAAAGGCACTGGACTAGAAGGTAAAAGGGGATGAACAATCTTTTGGAGGTGCCGTTGAGGCAATCCAAGCCCATGGACTTGGGCGAAGAACTCATTGCTATCATCAAGCGTGACTATTTCCAAACACCGTCGACTTTCGAGGCCGATCTCCGCACCATCACTCAAGTTCGAAATGACATCACCGCCATAACGCCTGCAACCGTCGCCGAAAAAGATATACTACTACTCAAGACGTACTACCACTACCTCAGCATTCTCATAAACAAGTTTCCTGACGATTCGGTGGAGTTTGCGTGGTATGGTACCCTAGCCTATGGCCCTTGCGGGCCCACCAAGTCCCGAGCATTCAAGGTGGAGCAATTGAATACTGTGTTTCAATTGGGAAGCGTATACTGCCACTTGGGTCTCCAGCAGTCTCGACACACCGACAATGGCTTGAAGATTGCATGTGGTTACTTCCAGCAGGCTGCAGGGTGCTTCGAATACATGCTTAAGTTTGAACCTAACCCCAGAGTGCCTTATGATTTGCAGGGCGATACCATCAAATGTCTCAAGTATTTGTTGTTGGCACAAGCACAGGAGACGATCTGGCAAAAGGCAATATCCAATTCCATGAAAGATTCCGTCATAGCCAAGTTGTCAATCCAGACGTCCGATTACTACACTAGTGCACTCGCCCATGGAAATGGCTCCGACTATATAAAGCTCGAGTGGATCAACCACATGACGGTCAAGAAATACCATTTCAAGGCCGCTGCACATTTCAGAACTGCCATTGCGTACCAAGATAGTTTCCAATATGGCGAGCAGGTGGGCAGCCTAAAGCTTGCGTATGAAAGCTGCGAAACCGCATTGAAACTGAAAAAGTATGTAAGTGAGTTTGTGGTGGAGGAGCTCATGGGATTGACTGAGGCTATAAAGACAACTTTGCGTGTGGCCGAGAGAGACAACGACTTGATTTACTTGAAAATCGTGCCGCTGGAAAAAGACTTGAAGCCGATTGTAGGAGCATCAATGGTGAAACCGTCAGTGCCTGACTTTGCTGGTAATGTGGATGGTAGTGGCGACCTTTTCAGTGATTTGTTGCCTCACATTATCATACAAGTGGCCCAGGCGTTTCGAGAACGTGCCGAGTCGTATCTCAAAGACAATATCTTTGATCCTATAAGAAGCTTGAACAACATGGCAACCAGTTATCTCACCGAAAGAAACTTGCCAGCATCCATCGACTCGATCCAGAAACCAGAAAACTTGCCAGATCTGATAGTGCAGCACTCACAAGAAATTACATCGATAGGCGGGACCCAGATCATTGACGAATCCATTACTGAAATCAACAGGCTCATGGTCCAAAGCACCAATCTCTTGGACGAATGCAACAAGCGATTGGCTCTTGATGCAGAAGAGGACAATCTTCTCAGGAAAAACTACGGCACTCAGCTATGGGTAAGACCGGCTGGAGAAACGCCCGGTGACGAGTTGAGAACAAAGATCCTGAAGATGTCAGCATATCTCGAACAAGCCAAATCGGGAGATGCAATGGTGAGACAAAAGTACAACGACATCAGACCGTACCTTGAGGTATACTGCGGCGGATTCCAGTCTTTAAGCGTATTTGTGCCCCACTCAAATTATACCGAGATGGATCCGGGAACTGCTAGCACTGTAACTGAGCTAAGAGGTTTGGTTACCGAGATCAGAGAGTTGGAATATGCGCGGACGCAGTTCTTGAAAGAGGTGGAAATCAAGTCTCGCGACAACACCGTGTTGCCCATGGTGATCGAGGAGTATAAGAGAAGCAAAGGCAGCAATGGGACCATTGATGAACGCAGTTTTGAGCATGTGTATGAGAACTATATAAATATCTTCAGCGACCTGCTTGCGTACATTCAAACGCTGAAGCAGCACCAGATGACGCTCGAGCGAAAAATCGATGCAGCGAACAACGCCTTTTTACGTGAGGTGGCCAATGTGGTGAACGAGTCGCAACAGAAACGGGGCGAGATGTTGCAGACACTAGAAACGGCGTATTCCAAGTACTTGGAGGTTCTCTCAAACTTGAACGAGGGCAGCCTGTTTTACGGCGACTTTATCTCCAAGGGAACCCAAATCTTGAAAGAATGCGACAACTTTTTGCATCAAAGAAGAATAGAGGGCCGAGAATTGGAGTCGAAGATCCAAAGACAAATTAGCGGAGCACCACCACCGCCAGGTTTTACCAATGACTCGGTCTGCCCCAAGTCTCGATACCCTCAGTAGTTTAATAGACTCAGCCTTCGATCTCTCACCAATCTGTGCCCAAGCCGCGATGTAGAGCATGTACTTTTTTCTGGGGTCGAATTTTCGCGCCAGCGAGGATAGCGAGAGCGAGAGGCAGATCAGCTCCAGTATTCATTGAAGATACACTTACATGAATGATCAGGTACCTTAGATACATTAGGAATCTAATCATGACACAGCCCAAAAAGAATATTATCAGCATAGTCGGAACCACAGGAGTGGGCAAGTCGCAAGTATGTGGAGTGACGAGATGAGATGAGATGAGACTAACCAGCAGTTTAGCATTGAGTTGGCCAAAGCCATAGGCGGAGAGATCATCAATGCCGACTCCATGCAGGTGTACGAGGGACTTGATAACATCACCAACAAGCATCCCATGGAAGAGCGCGAGGGCATTCCGCACTGGGTGATGGACCATGTCAAATGGGACGACGAGTACTTCATACACCGGTTTGCCGAGGAAGCCACCAAAGCCATAGACGACATCCATGCGCGAGGAAAAGTTCCCATTGTCATTGGGGGAACGCACTACTACTTGCTGACGCTTCTCTTCCGCAACAAGACGGTGGGCGCCACAGAAGAAAAGGTGCAAAAGAGCGAGCTTACCCAAGAACAAGTGGAGTTGTTGGACGGCCCTGTCGAGCCCATCTTTGCCGCGTTGAAGGAAATCGACCGTGTGATAGCGCAAAAGTTTCATCCTCAAGACAAGCGCAAGCTCAGGCGTGCGTTGGAGATCTACATGACTACCGGAGACTTGCCTTCCAAGTTGTACCACGAGCAAAAACTCGACGAGCTCGAGGATTCGTCGCTCAAATACAATACGTTGTTATTCTGGGTGTATTCCGATCCCGAGATCTTGAATGCCAGGCTCGATGCCAGGGTGGACAAGATGATGGAGTCAGGAGCATTGGACGAGATCAAACAAATGTACCGAGTCTACAAGCAACAATCGCCCGTTCCCGAATGTACGCGCGGTATCTGGCAAGTGATCGGTTTCAAGGAGTTTTTGCCGTGGCTCACCAACTGCGACACGCCTCAACTATTCAGTGAGGGTGTGGAGAGGATGAAGATCAGGACCCGCCAGTACGCCAAGTACCAGGTAAAGTGGATCAAGAAGCTCTTGTCGGTGGAGCTACACAAGGAAGAGCGCTTCGATTACAAATACGGGGGCAAACTATACCTTTTGGATGCGACCAATCTAGACAGCTGGAGTGCAAATGTTGCAAAAATCGGGGTGGGGATCGCGCAGCAGTTTTTGAGTGGTGGTCCAGCGTCGGTGAAGCAGCCGCAGGTCCCCGCGCATTTGCAGCATGTGTTTCCAGACTCGCTAGAAACCCTCAAGAGCAACAAGAAGCTTGGCTCGGAGTCCACGTGGACACACTACACTTGCAGCGCTTGCCGGGACAAACTGGGCAACCCGTTGGTCGCTGTGGGGGACGAAAACTGGAATATTCATTTGGCCAGCAGAAGACACAAGAGACTGATCGGTGCAGGGGCCAAGAAGAGAAAGCACGAAGAAATGATCCAAAAGTACAAGACCAACAAGAAACAAGAGAACACAGCGCAAGATACCAGCACAAACGAGAAACAAGACATAGAGAATACAAGTGAGCCCTAACAGACCTGCACATTGGCTCCAGCCACAAAGCGCGCAGAAAACTCCATATAAAAGGACAAGTGAGAAAAGTCAATTTAATGTTTGGTTCTTCTTTTTTTGATACGAACGCTTCCTATTCACTGCACCATTGTCTTTACCATGAATGACTGGAGGGGAAAAGGAAAGCCAGATCAAAAATCGAATAACGACCTCATACTAAGTTGGCTAAATCTGTAGCCCTTCTTGGATCCTACGTTATCGAGACATATGTCATCTCTAGTAGCTCATCGTGTTTTCTTTTTTTTTTTTTTTCCCCGTCAACCTCCCCCAACCAGCAAGGTTGAGCTTATTTTGTACAGCTAGCGTCTGGCGTGTATTGTTTAAAAGTCCAGGTGGCCATCACCAAACTCAATGTACAGGCCCTGATGTTGTATAATCGTGATTGCGACTTGCTTAGCTCTGTAAAACTTTATGCAGTAATAGCACTATCCGCCCTAGTCATTCGCCTCACCCCTTGTATTCTATTTATATCTGCCATGTGAATTGTTGGTGAGCGTCTCTCCGCCTCAAATCCATTATTTTCCACAATATGAGGAGGCGTTTGGTGTGCATGTTTGGCACACACGCTGGATAAGGGTTCCCACAGCCCTATCGTAAGATAGGCATATGTCCACTTGCTCGTTGGCACAACCAAGTCTAGATTGTCTGGGGCCGATTTCTACGCTAGTTGCTAAAAAAATACTCTATTATGCTTTGTATATACCTGAAGTAATTTATATTGACCAGAACTTATTCTGAGTCATCCCATGATAAGTTTGGTATCCCAAACTAATAAAAAATAGTACCCAAAAAACCTTGTAAACACAAGGTGTAAAACTTTGATAAGTTGTAAAGAAGGAAAATCATCAACCCAAATATTTAGTCAAATAAAAATTCGGTTATTCTATGGGTGTAAAAGTAGCTTTTTAAGTGTAAAGATTTTATCAAAGATCGACAAATGAAAAGCTTCTGCTCTCCAACACTTTTAGACTGGGGCTTATTGGCAAGTCTTTTTTATCTTGTGATGCCACTCTATCGAAACTACTCTTGCCACTTCTTCTGCGATGGCCGGTCTCGTTGTGGAGTGACGACATACCAAACTCTTCGTTCAATCTTTCTTCAATTTGAAGAATCTTGGTATCGATCTGGCACCTCTGCGAATCTTGCTGTAATTGTAAGTTATTGATATCGTGTTCTGAGCACCACCCACTTTGGTTCAAGTGGTTTTTGGTCATTTCGAACGCTTCACAAATCGACTTCTTCTGTTGTTTCAAATAAATCGAATATTTGATTAAATCCTCAGCACTTTCCAATTCGGAAATAGAACTGATTCTTTCTCTAGCAGGCTTCGAATTCTCTGCTGAACTAGCTCCAAATACGTTACTGAAGACTTGTTGAGAAGGTTCTCTAGGATTGGTGCTTGGATTTTTGGAATTCAACGATTCGAAATAGCTCTTCTCGATCGTCGATAACGCCTTTTTTGATGACGAAAGGTTCTCTGAAAGTGTGATGATTGGTGAGCTCAACGGTGGAGTCAAAGGTGTAAGTAGAGGATTAGGGTTTGAATGCTTTCTGGTTGCTGCCCTGGCTACTCCATTCCCACCTTGGCTCAATGAGATATGGAATTGACTTATCATGGAAGGATTCTGTGAAGATGATGAATAGCTAGATGACGAATCTGTAGAAGAGTGTGACGAGTTGTGACTGTGTCGTTTGTAGGAAGCTATCGAGTTAGACTCCTCTTCTTGAGGCCTTGAGGTGTTTGTTTGTAAAGGATAAAGATTTGGCCGTTGCGAATCAATCGCAGTCGAGGCAGAGAGACTTGGGGTTGCCTGGTTGTTGCCAGATGTACCCAACGACAACTTTCTTATTCCTTTCTTGAGACTTTTCAATCTTTTGATAGGAGAAGTGTTGTTGCTGGAAGCCGTGGGGATACTGGCAGCTGAAGGCTGAGGTACGGTAGTTGTGGTTATATTGAGAGGCTTGCCTTGAGCCGTGGATGATGCTGTGTTTGATGAGGTTGCAGAAATCGAAGGAAACATCAGAAACTTTGCATCGAAATTGAGACTAGGGGAATCCAACTCATAGTTTGAAAAGGTTGGGTTGTCCAAGAACAAATCGGAAAAGTCGTTGGTGATGTTGGTGGTGTTGGTTGATTCGTCTTTTGGGTATAATGAGTTGGAAAATGACGAGTTCACGGTGGTGGAAGAGTCGAAATCATTCATCAAGTGATTGAATCTAGCATTATTGGCGAAGATGGGAGAGTTGTTGGAGGTAGACACCCCATTACTGTTGCAATTGCTGTTGAAATCTTCTTCCTCGTTAGGTAACGGTGGCAACAAAGATTCTGTTTCAGCTATTGGGGTGGTATGTACGATGGTAGAAGTACTTTCAGACGTCTTGATGGAAGGATCTGTCACATTAGAGTTTTTCCTGTTCATACCTGGAGAAAACTGCAGGTGCTGGTGACCGCCCTGTTCAGTATTTTGATATTGCTCCAAGTCTAATTCTTGGGATTGAAATTGATGCAAGGTAGTAGTGATTTCTTCGGTGGGGATTTGATCGATTTTGGACTTGTTGCTGGCCACAGAACGAGGCGAGGTTATTTCGGATGTGAAAGTATAGGACGGGCCCGGTTGCGGTTGCTGGGGCTCCTCCTTCTCTTCAACGAGAGTTCCCAAACCTCCATAGTCACTCATATTACAAGTGTTTTATAGATAGTTTCCTGGGTGGAGAACACGTAAAAGGAATATCTGTTTCAGTGAAATTTTCCAAACTTTACTTTATTGGTTGTAAAAACGAAGGTTCTTACAAACTTGGTATATCGTGGGGTATTGTGGCCAGATGATATATGTGTATGTATGACCAAAGCTTGCGAATAGTAAATAGCTTTTCGACGCCCGTCACAACAACAACTATTGTTTTGAATCCTGGAGGTGTTCCAAAGAATGAATTCGAACTGTAACTGACAATATAAAGTGAACTTAATGAAAAGTTTACTCCTCAGACGGGATTGAGTTGATAATTCAAGAATGTTTCCAGCACAATATCGGAATGTGAGCGATGTGGACTATTTTTTTCCTGTTTACCACACGGCAGGTGGCGATAACTTTATGAATTTAGGACTGATTAGAGGCGCCTAATCCGAGTTTATTTCAACAGTTTCTCCAACTAACAATATTGTGATGTTATGAGTAGAACGGCCTATTTTCAAAAATTGCCCTGGTCTTCCAAATTTTAACCGGGAAGTCGATTGTATTGTATCTACTCAGTTACTATGCAAAAAATCAATGTAACGAGAAAAAAAAAACAATTCAGACTGTTGTTCGCAAATTTCTTTTTCTTTGACGTGTGAGGAAAACAGCCAGGCTATCGAAGTCAGACAATTGCAAATCGATATACCAGGCGTGATACTATTGATTGGATGTTTAATGGTCTGATTGTAAATAGTTGACTACAACAGCAACAAGCAAAATAGCCCTGGAATGTGAATTCTACTTATATTTAATCTGGCACTTCGGACGAGTGAATGGAACCAGAGATGATCTGGGAATGCAGGTTGATACTGTCAAACCTTTAAATTGCATGTAGATCTTTATAGTTTTTAGCGCAAAAGTGTGGTCTGCGTGGTTCCAGATCCCTCGAATGCACTCCAACTCTTCAATTAGGCTTAGCCAATCCTCATATTACTAAGAAATTTAGTTTGTGGACTTTCCAAAAGCTCTTCTGCTTTGTGTATTTTGTTTATTACATACAGTTTGGCATCGCACGCTCGGTTTGAGTAAAAATAAATGCCGCCCTAACCTGTGAAAGTTACCGCGCTATTGGCTGAGCTTACCTAAGTAGCTCCCCCTGAAAAAATGCACCAGCGATATTTTTCGACTGTTAGCGACAAGCTCTTGACTAAGGATTGGCGGTGGTTAGACAAACGCATCCCAAGGTTCATAAATATGTTCGTATATTGCAGTTGCCTCAGACAACTACAAGAGGTTGGTCATCATTGCTACATGTGTTGATCCTGCCTATCCTAATCGAATGCTATTTTCGGTTTTCTGGCAAGCCACTACCACCGCCATACAACCAATTTTTCAATGCCCAGGTTGCACTAAGGTGAGGTAGCAAAATTATTGGCAGTGGATACTTTGGCTACAGTCTCAAAATTACAGTTTAGACAGTGCCCAAGAGCCCGTATACCAGCTACCACAGTGCGGTCATAATAACGATTGCCGAATTTTGAACACTGGCAAGAGCATAGTGTTGCGGGTTTCGGTTCATTAGTTTGGATAATCTTTCCAGCTCGACTGAATATTATCTTCCCACTATTGTAGTTTATCTCTAGAGTTGGTAATTTGGGTACTGCCATACGAAACGCGGCACATGAAGTAGCAATGCGGCAGATAATCTAACTACACATCTCTCTACCAGATAAGAGAGCCACCTCGGTGTATAACGCAATTGGCTGGCGCTGGCTCTTGACAACACTTCTAAAGAATAGTCAAATCTACAACTGCTACGCAGTACCGGTTTGGCACGACACACATCGAAGAGCTCGCTAGTAAAAAATAAAGTTGAATTTTTCACAAGCATGCTTAGTTTTTTTTTTCACCTATCTCTCTCTCCAATGTAACCTATAGTGTAGCTTCTGTTTACATTTCTCATTTTAGATGTAGGGACAGTGGACTATCTTGAACATACAATAAAACCAATAAATTGCTATGGAGGTTGAGTTGCTAAGGTCGTGCCCTTTGTCTTTAAGAGTTGCGTTCTATTCAAAGGACCGAGTTTATGGGCCCGGTGCCGAATTTGGATTTATGCGAGCCGTAAGTAATAATATAGTTTGCAGCTGCATACAAATCTAGACTTATACAATACCCGACCCGCGTCGGATATATTTAATTAGCTGCATCGCCAATCAAGACTAAAGTTCCGCTATCGATCAAATTGTGACAATCAGACGAAAATTCGATGAATTGGAGTCGGCCACCGAGGATGGGCTCGAATTGAATTGGTTCCACCGATTAAATAGAACATGGTGGCCGTAAGGATATTTGTCGGTATAGATTTTAGCTCCTACACGTAATCTCCTAATACATATATAGCATCTGAGTTCTGCATGCTTGACAAATCAGACACGCTCATAACACAGCTTTTTCTCGCTAGCTGTTCTTCAATTACACCACTATACCAAAAACGGTTTGTAAATTACAATCATGAGGTGAGCAGCAAACAAATTTCAGGACTCCATTTGAACTCCGCAAAATGTACTCTAGAACATCTGGCACAATCGACTAATTCACCTTGAATGCTGTTTATGCCTCAATAATCTGCGAACATCATCCACCGCTTCAGCCACACGCCAAACTTAAAATTTGTGGAGGATTAAGTCGTAAAATGGTGCCAGCATTCTGGAAATGGATTGCGATCGCAATCAAGCAGAAAAGGCTTCAATTCCAATTAATCTGCAAAAAATTACCGATCGTTTGGTCCCTAGCAGGATCGAACTGCTGATCTCGGCGTTATTAGCACCGCGCCTTAACCAACTGGGCCAAGGGACCTTTTTGCTGCGGAAAGTTTTCGGAATAAAAACTAAAAGTTTAAACCTGTAAATCTTCGGATTTACCCAATAGGGATGTCCATTAATGTTTAGAAGTAATCGGTTTGGCTCTCTCTCGGTAGTATACCAGCACGTCTATATTCTTATATATTACTTGCCTTCCAAAAATGAAGTTTTTAGTCGAATTTATCTGCTCGGTGATGGGAAACGCCTAATATTATATTCGAAACACTTTGGAAGATGGCAAATTGACTATACATCATGTCAATATTAATTCTGACAATCAAGCAGTTGTCAAAAATATTATGAATATATAATCAGCAAACGCAAGGCGTATGCTTGACATAAAAAAGACTTCAGATTTAGAGGCTCATCATGAAATGGGTTTGCTGAGGAAAATACGCTGGATTTATTGTCGATGGTGTACTCAACTGATAAAGAATTAACGTGATGCCATACAACCTAAGTATGATATATATTTGAACAAGTGTTACCTAATACTCGATGATTATGACCCAAGCTGGGCCAATAGCGCATATTCTGTTCTCTTTTCACTAAGGTAACAAGCTTGGCACCCACTTAAATTACACACTCTGGAAGATACAAAAGTAAGGACTAATTCAGGTTCATTCGAGGTAAATGTAGGTGAGTGTGCCAATTGACATTAATTATTTACTACAAATGGAATACTCAAAGTGGCTTGGAAATACCTTGAATGGGAGCGCTTTGTCCAATTACGATAATTTTTTCTTCTGGTTGGTTGGTTGCCCATCTCCTCCTAATAGGAAACTCTGCAACAATGTATCCTGTTATTGATAAGAGAAGATTATACAAGGTGGTTGCGAAACCATGGTGAGCTATCTTTGATCACGTTTGGTAGCGTTATTGACACTGTAATGATCACATGGCATAAACACAATGCAACAGAGTATTTTCTCAAATACATTATTCTACTTCAATCTTACAGCGATGAAGGCTCATTATACAACTCTTTAAATTTTGGCGATAATAGTTTCACGTCTGCGTCAATTATCGATTTAGCTATCGAGCTCAGTTCGACAACTTTATTTTGAACTAGTCGTTACTTGAACTCGATAGCTAGCGACATATGTAAATTTTTGGCAGGGTTACCACTACTTTTATAAAAGTTTAGACTAACTCTAGTCGAGTGTTAAGTACGCTTTAAAAAAACATGGTCCCTAGCAGGATCGAACTGCTGATCTCGGCGTTATTAGCACCGCGCCTTAACCAACTGGGCCAAGGGACCGATTTCTTGTGATGGCGAGGAAGGATTTGAAACACATGTTGAGATTGTGGTCACATGGGGTCACATGTCAAGTCACATGATAAGCTACACAATCAGAATGTGGTGATAATTATCATGAAACATACAAGATACGAGAAGTGAGGAGATCTTATCCAAGATCCAAAATCGAGATCTAGAACGCAGGAGTATCCTGGGAGTTCGTATTTGAGATAAGCGAGCCAAGACTTGCACCTCGGTTACACATGAGGGAATTATAGCATAATTAGGAAGTTTGTGGCACAGTCTGAAACATCATATCGATAAATGTGGTACTAGGACTTGCATATGCAGATGCATGCAATCATACGATATTGATAAAACCCCACAAACGTGCAGTCCTGATGTGTGAGAGGTGTAGGAGGGTACACATCTGTAATCAACACATTCTAAAATGTGGTTGCAAAAACAAAATGTGGTATTCAACACATTTAGTAAATCACTATAAATATGTGAGCTA